>JAWQEG010006127.1:0-47500 GCA_033782935.1 Petrolisthes cinctipes
CCCACCCCCACCACTTCCTCTCCCACCTCACCCGGCCCTCTCCTTCCTCCACAAGACCATATCCACCATGAACTAGCCAGGCACTCCACCCATGCAGCGCTCCACTCACCTAGCCTACTACGCAGCCAGTCACCAAACCAGCCCGTCCACCCACCCACACCATCCACCCAATTCCACACAGCCAACTCCACCCATGTAGCCTAGCTCCACAACACGCAAACTATCATATATCTCCCTGTCTGTCTGTCTGTTTGTATCTGTTGTCCTAATGCCTTCACTTCCTCTGAAAATATATCACTTCCTTCATCCTTGTCATTCCTAATCTACTAACTACCTTAGGCCTACCATATTCTACTTCATATATCTTACTGTTTTCACTTTATATTTTACCATTTATACAGGATGAATATTAAGTTTTTTTTATATTACTTTACACGACTTATATTTTACCCTCCCACCATCCACATACAGTAACCACCAACATCCTGTCCTCTCTTTGCTGACCACCGGCGTGAAGGCATAGTTATCCTCCCACCCATCCATGCATCCCCTCACCCTTCTCTCATCTAAGTTTTAATCTCTGCACCACCTCTTGCTCCCCCCCCCCCCGCCCCCTCCCCCCCCATCCTGCTGTCTCTCCTTCCCAAGTCATCACAACCTGCCCCATTCTACAAAGTATAAAAGATAAATGGAGAATTGATGATGATGATGAGCAGACTGTAGTGAACTTCAATATGCCATGGTCTATTTGTTGGCCAATGAATGTCTAAACGATATTGTACCGGTGCTCAATTTCACACCATCAGTCAGGGAAGGACTTTTTGCCCATCCTGGTATAATATTCATCCCCCAATACTATTCTATTCTCCTTCCCTCTTCCCCCCACACTGTTAATTTTTTGTCCTTTCCCCCACGTCTACTTCCATCCCCTTCCCTTTCTTCCCACTCTCTCCCTATTTCTCTATATAGTCCTTTCCCCTCTCTACCCTTCACCTATTCCCTCTCTTCCCTATTCTTGCAGCTCTCTCCTTTTTATCACCTCCTTCACTACCTCACATTGGTTGGCGGTACACCTCACCTCTCCTCCCTCTAACTCTCATCTATCAAACCCCTGGCACGTTCACCATTACCCTTACTCTTCCCTCCCCTAGCTCCCTACTCCTCCCACACACTATTCCCTTATTCTTCCCTCATTCATATATTGCTCTCTCTCTCTCTCTCTCTCTCTCTCTCTCTCTCTCTCTCTCTCTCTCTCTCTCTCTCTCTCTCTCCTAGATTAGCGAGCCCAGACTTTTATTCTCATCTCCATTCACTAAGCCATCACCTTACCTTTTCACACTAAATTTTCAAAACAATATATTTCACTCTATTTCGTCCTCTCTCCTCCCCCTGCAACCCTCCCCTCATCTCGACAACAGAACCCTCCCTCTACCCCACACATTTCTAACAGTATTCCTTTCCCTCCCTACCCTCCTATAACAGAACCCCCCCCCCCTCCCCATACCTTCATAACAGTACCTTCTTCCCCACTCTTCAACATCCGAACCCCCTTTGCCCCCACCCCCACCCACAGTTAAAGGAGATGACCATGTTTACGGGGGTGAGACAACACTGAACTTTACGTCACCACCCACTGTGAGCACCCCCGCACACGCACGCCACACACACACACACACACACACACACAGCAGTTGATATACATACAAGAACACTTACACAAATACAAACAATACACATTATATACACATTATGCACATCAGGGTATTTTTACACTGAGTCATACACACTAACAAGCACCAGAACGATGCGAACACACACACACCCACACACACACAACGAGACAGACAGACGGAAGCAAATACACAAGGAAAACGAACAGACGGAAGGAACAAAGAAAATGACAATAAAGGTGGACAGACAGATGGCGTGGGTTAGCCTAGAGGCGGTGTGTGTGTGTGTGTGTGTGTGTGTGTGTGTGTGTGTGTGTGTGTGTGTGTGTGTGTGTGTGTGTGTGTGTGCGGGGTTAATAATGCGTAAGTAAAACAAAAACACTAGTACGTTGTGTTGATATATTCTTTCTCTCTCTCTTTCTCTCTCTCCTCTCTCTCTCTCTCTCTCTCTTCTCTCTCTCTCTCTCTCTCTCTCTCTCTCTCTCTCGTTAACCTGCAAACCATCTACATCCTTTGTCGCCTGCCTACCTGCCCAGTCCAGGTGACGATACGCCTCAGGTAAGCTGCCCGGGTTACAAGGACACGTGGCACTACAAGTTATGTGTGTGTGTGTGTGTGGGCGGGGTTAATAATGCGTAAGTAAAACAAAAACACTAGTACGTTGTGTTGATATATTCTTTCTCTCTCTCTCTCTCTCTCTCTCTCTCTCTCTCTCTCTCTCTCTCTCTCTCTCTCTCTCTCTCTCTCTCTCTCTCTCTCTCTCTCTCTCGTTAACCTGCAAACCATCTACATCCTTTGTCGCCTGCCTACCTGCCCAGTCCAGGTGACGATACGCCTCAGGTAAGCTGCCCCGGGTTACAAGGACACGTGGCACTACAAGTTATACTCACACTCATCTTACCTTCCCCTTATTCACATCTAAACTCACACCCGTTATCCTATCATTATGTTACCACCACCCATATCTATCACACCCACTCGACCCCTTCCCTGTCTTGTGCTTACCTATACCAACCATATACCCATTTCACCATCACCCATATACAGACGCCCACATCTCCCAACCCATACCAGGAGAAAGGGGTAAAGGTGAAGTCCATGCGAGATTGAAAGGCGGAAAGGTGGAGGGTGAGGGTGAAGGAGTTGGAGAGAGAGAGAGTGTGTGTTGGAGGGAGGGTGGAAGGAGTGAGGTAAAGTGAAAAAGAACATTACAGGTGACGTGAAGAGAGAACTGAGAAGTGCGAAGAGGAATGAAAAGATGGAAGGAAGGAATCATTGCAAGGGGAGAAAGGGAGGGAACTGAAGAGAGAAGATGCAAGGAGGGAAAAAGGGGGATAGAGATAGGAAGCAAGGAGAAGTAGTATAGTAATAGTAAGGAAAAGAAAGAAAGGGAAGAGGAGGAGGAGGAGGGGTATAGAGGGCAGGTGAGGACATGAGCGTGGCAGGTGACCTTGGTGTTGTGTAATGCATAACCTGTTGCACCCCACCCCACCCCACCTCCCCTTCCCATCTCTTCTTTTGTCCCCTCCCTTCCTCCCTCACTTCATTTCCCACCTCCTCTGCCTACCCACCCAACCATCCATCTCCCTCCCTCCTCCCCATCTCTTCTTTTGTCCCCTCCCTCATTTCCCACCTACTCTGCCTACCCACCCACCCATCCATCCATCCATCTCCCTCCCTCCTCCCCATCTCTTCTTTTGTCCCCTCCCTCATTTCCCACCTACTCTGCCTACCCACCCACCCATCCATCCATCTCCCTCCCTTCCTCTCCCCTCCCCACACTACTCTTCTATTGTCCCCCTATTCCCTCCCTCCCTCCTCTCCTACCTTCCCTGCCTACCCATACACCCATCTATCTTCCTCCCACACTATTCTTCTATTGTCCCCTGTCTCCTCCTATCTACCTTTATTAACTAACTTCCCTCCCCCCTTTCAAACTTCCCAGCCCATCCATCCATATTCCTCTTCGCCCTATTCTACCCCACACGGCATCTCTATTGGCCATGTCCCTTCATCCCTATCCTTCCAATCCACCTCTCCATCTAGCTATCCTGTCCCCCTCCTCCCTCCATTATTGTCCCCTGTTCAATCCTATTCCTACCAACCTCCTCATATATCTAATTCTCTCTCCAATTTCTCTTCTACATTGTTGCCCTATTCCTTCTATCATATCTTCAGCCAGGACTACTATATCAAACCCATAACCTGTCCCTCTTCTTTGTAATAATCTTTCCCTTTTAGTCACCTTTTCGTTAGCCTACACGTTATAACACTGTATATTCGAGGCGTAACATCAATCTTAATAATGTGAAGGTGAATACTGAGAGGGCAGTGTGTGGAACGGTGTTTTGTAATCAGCTCTTTTTTTTTTTTTTTTTTTGTCCTTATTGTTTATGTTGGTGGGGGACGTGAGTATTCGTACTGATGATCGACAAGACTTTGCACTTGTTCCAAAAATATCTCATAAAAAGTAAATACCAGCATCGTCATCCTCACAACTTCACAACACCGAGAGCAGTAGTAGCAGTAGTATCAACGGCGAAGGGTACAGGGTCACTCTCACACACATGTATTCCTCTCACCAACATACCTGGAACAAGATAAGAACACACACGTTAACCGAGAGATGACTATAAAGAAAACATGTGAAATAAAATAACAATTAACATACCGTAACAAAACACAGGCATATTCCAGGTGAAGAAATAAGAAGGTATTCAATCACAATTAAAGATACTGCATCAGGTGAACCAAAATTAGAGACAAACAACCACCAAAGTTACACACAATTCTTTGAGGAAATTTCATTGTAATGTGTTGCAGAACTATTGCATGTGGCCTGTACCATAGGAGTCATAATGAGAGAGAGAGAGAGAGAGAGAGAGAGAGAGAGAGAGAGAGGTGAAGGGAAGCCAATAGTCTTATCAATGTTGGGTGGTGATAGTGGGGGAAAGACTCTACGATACTGACAAGTTTGGGTGTGGCTCGCCCACAATTTCCTCAGACATTTTCTGTATAGGCTACTATAAAGTTGTCCAAGAATGGTATCCAACATGTCAGCTGCTGTTGTTTTTTAATTGAAGGGCTAAACGCAGATTCATCCAAATTATGCCACGAAACATAACATAAGACTCGAGACAGTAATGACAGATGTTTTGTTTTTGTTTTTTGTTTTGTTTTTTAGCATAGTTTGGAGGAATCATAAGCCTCCAATTTTATTAAGAGGTAAAATTCGTCATCCGATATTTGTGTTTCCATGCCTCAAAATCTATACCTTCATATTATAGTTATATTTATTTACATATCTCGTCGTATAGATGCTTCTCTTTGTTTACCATTAGTCTCGTGTTTATTATAGTATTGTTTATCATCTCCACTCTCCCCTTCTCCCGCTCTCCCTTTCTCACTCCCATCCCCCACCCCTCTCTCTCTCTCGGGGAATACCGGTACTATTAATTTCCTCCTCCTCACTGTTCCTCCCCCTCACACTCTCAACAGTAATTTCCTCTCGTCCCTCCCTCCTATGTATATACAATCTCTTTCTTTCTTTCGTTCTCACTCTACACACACACACCATCACTATTGTTTGTTTGTCTATCCTATGTGTGTGTGTGGTGTGTGTGTGTGTGTGTGTGTGTGTGGTGTGTGTGTGTTGTGAGGTATGTGACAGTTCAAGTAAGTATAATTCCAGTCCGTCGTCTTGTTTTCCAGGCTGAAGGGAAACCACTTCCTCTCTCCCCCCTCACTTAACCAATCCCATACATCCATAACATACAGTAACTTTCCCTTTGCCATGTCCACAGGTCTAACTCAACCCATAATGTCTATATGTCCCTACTCACTTCCCTACAACCCCTAATTCACTCTCCACCCCCTCTCTCCCTCCCTCCCTCTCTTCTTCCTTACACGCCCACCTTTTCCTCTAATTCACCCTCCCTCCCCTCTCTTCTTCCCTACACGCCCACCTTCTCTAATTCACTCTCCACCCCTCTCTCCCTCCCTCTCTTCTTCCCTACACGCCCACCTTCTCCTCTAATTCGACTCGTGGATGTAGTCTATACAGAATCTATACACATGTTTTCATCCTAGGCTACTTCTTAACTGAATGATAAAAGCATTGGTGTGTTCTTTCTGCTATGTATCTCACTGGAGGGTAGCCTAAAAAGGATTCTAATTTTTTTTCATAATTACAAGTAGTATAGCCAATTTGTTGAAGTAATTATCATCAATGGCGTGTGTGTGTATACAGGTCATTCTTTATTACCTGTCTTAACCCGTAACCACAATTCACCCTACCTATTACACCCCCAACCCTACCGTATATATTCCCCCGCCCCCCTCCACCACCACCACATCCGTCACGGGTTCCTCCCTGACTCCATCCGCTCCAATATACCGGGATCAAACCACCACCACAAAATTACGGCTGTGGTTGGGCGGCAAACAAGCCACTGACCGGGTCCTCCCTATAATGTAGTATGTGGCCTGGGAAATATACGCACACCACACCCAACAACCCTCGTACGGTATACATGACGAATGGACCACACACACACACACACACACACACATACACACAAGGTTAACATAATAGGAGGCGAAGAGTCTCTACATCATTTTTCTTTTCCCTAATTGCACATAAGTCATAGTTAATATTTACACAAGACTTCATAGAAACATAAGTAACACCACACTAATGTACTGGAAATGGCTGATGCATTTAAGAACTTTATTATTTTTCTTTCATTGTCCAAGGGGCTTGTAATGACATCAATATTAAAAGGCACTTATTACTCAAAACAAATAAAATATTGGGGAATTTTTATATTTCACAGTCCCCGACAGCATAAAAAAAAATAATCTCCTTAAAAGAGTGAGTGTAACTTTACTGAGGAGTGCTTTGGTTGTGTACATTCTCGTCTGGGCTATGGAGTAATACCTACGATATTTCAATGATCTACTAAACATTGCCTAAACTTTCTCCCAAACGTCGGACATTCACTAGTTTATTTGAGGGAAAGTATTAAACCCAGCAGCAAAGCAAGCATTAACTAGTTTACTTGAAGCATAGCAATAAATCCCGCAGCATATGTAAGACAATTTATACAAGCATTTGGATCTTACAGCTAGGAAGGAGAAAGGGAAAGATGTGGATGAAAAGGAAGAGTAGCCAATGCAACACAGATCTAATGAGAGAAGTGATGGAGGGAGAGGAGAGGAGTGAAGAGGTTGGGGAGTTGCTGTAATATGAGACAAGTGGAGGCAAAAGAGGTGTGTGTGTGGTGTGTGTGTGTGTGTGTGTGTGTGTGTGTTCTCTGCCCCATCCAACTTACCCCCTTCCTCAACAGCCCCTCCCATGTCACTCCACTCTCTCTCTCTCTCTCTCTCTCTCTCTCTCTCTTCTCTCTCTCACTAAGACAATGGGTATATGAACTGTCACAGGGAAAAAGTGTGTTTAGTTACATTGATGAGTGAGCAGTTAAAGAGGGCGAGTGAGTGCGAGTAAATCAGTAGACAAGACGAGTGAACTAAGTAGTGCTGTCATAGTCTGAGAGTCAGTTGGTTAGTGAGTGAGTGAATTAATGCGGCGAGTGAAGAGTTAACGAGTGAGTTAGTGTGAACATTGAAGAGTGAATAAGTGAGTTACGGTAGTATGAATATGGAAGGAGTTAATAAGTGAGTTAGTGTGAAAATTGAAGGAGTGAATAGATGAGTTAGTGTAAAAATTTAAGGAGTGAATAAGTGAGTTAGTATGAATATGGAAGGAGTGAATGAGTTAGTTAGTGTGAAAACCGAGGGAATAAGCGAGTGAGTTACGGTAGAGTGAAAGGGTGAGCCAGTTAGTGTGAGTGAAAGGGTGAGTCAGTAGTGTGAATGAGTGAGTTAGTGTGAGTGAAAGGGTGAGCCAGTTAGTGTGAGTGAGTGAGTGTGGTCAGTGAGGCAGGCAGGCAGTCAGTGAGTATCAGTCGGATGTTGTGGTTAATGTCACTCGGACAGCTGGGTGGAGTGAACCAAGGGGAAGTGGAGGAAGTGGAAGGGTGGGGAAGTGGAAGGGTGGGGAAGTGGAAGGGTGGGGAAGTGGAAGGGTGGGGAAGTGGAAGGGTGGGGAGGTGGAAGGGTGGGGAGGTGGAAGGGTGGAGAGGTGGAATGGGTGGGGGTGGATGGGAAGGGAGGTGGAAATGAGGTGGAATGGGTGGAGGCGGATGGGAAGGGAGGTGGAAGGGTGGGGAGGTGGAATGGGTGGGGGCGGATGGGAAGGGAGTTGGAAATGGGGAGGTGGAATGGGTGGGGGCGGATGGGAAGTGGAATTGGGGAGAGGATGGGAAGTTGGTAAAATTGGGGAGTAAAAAGGATAGGTGGTGGAGGTGGGGAGTAGAATGTGTGGGTGAATGAAAGAAAGAGTGGAGGTAGGAAGATAGGAAAAGGAAGGTTAGAGAGAGAGAGAGAGAGAGAGAGAGAGAGAGAGAGAGAGAGAGAGAGAGAGAGAGAGAGAAGAGAGAGAGAGAGAGAGAGAGTAAAAGTAATAAACATAGCGAGGTTGGAAGTAAAGATAATAATAATTGAAGGCGAGTAGGAAGAAAAGTGGGAAAAAAAATAGATAACAGAGGAGAAAGCAAGCAATGATAAAGAGAATTAAGGAAAACATACAAGAGCATAAGGAGGATGAATGGAGAAGGAGAGGAAGGTGTGTATGTTGTTGTGCCTGGCAGAGCTGTGGATGGAGGAAGTGGAAGTGGGAAAAGATTATAATGTATGAGAGAGAGAGAGAGAGAGAGAGAGAGAGAGAGAGAGAGAGAGAGAGAGAGAGAGATAGTTTATTGGAGGAAGGCATGTGTCAAGGAGAGAGAGAGAGAGAGAGAGAGAGAGAGAGAGAGAGAGAGAGAGAGAGAGAGAGAGAGAGAGAGAGAAGAGATAGTTAGTTTATGGGAGGAAGGCAAGTGTCAGGTGTAGAAGGCAATAGGGAGGGAGAGTGGGAGAGATAGTGAAAAGTAGGTCAGGGGAGACAGAAGTGGAGGAGAAGGAAGAGAAGGAGGAGGGGGTATGGTAGGGAATGCGAGGAGGAGGAGGAGGAGGAGGAGGAGGAGGAGGAGGAGGAGGAGGAGGAGGAATATCTAATAATGGTGGAGGTAATAATATATCTGTGTCTGAAGTGGATAAATAAAAAATGTCTCAATAGAATGGGGGCCACAATACCTCACATATTGCTTACTTAAATCATAGTGCATTAATTAGTAAGGACACAGTGTAAATGCATGATGCTATATAATCAAAACACATAATATATGAAAATGTGACCAACTAACATGGGATGGGAATGATGCTTTTACCACCTGCCAGAAGTTGGGTGGTGATGGAACTGCTCGTGGATTCTGAACACTACCAACCTACCAGTATATAATTTGTATTAACACGGTACGGTATAGTCTATGGTAGTGATGGTGGTAACTGTGTGAAGGAAGGAAGGTAGTGGAGTCTGACTGTTCTCTACTTTGTTATAATACCGCACACAAACAATTTTCACGCCTCGTTCCCTTATAAAATAGTGATAGGAAGTGAGTTGTCATGGGTGACTGGATGGCTACATCGTAATAGATTCTCCGTCTGTGTGTCTGTATGAGTTTTCATACTATGTGGCGAACTGCGAGGCTTGCCACGGTGAAGGGATTGACTTCATGTGAGATGAGGATGCTACACAGCGACAAATATTCATGGGAGTAATACAAAGACGAAAAAAACGTGCAACTATAGTAGATATAAATTCGGAGAGAGAGAGAGAGAGAGAAAGAGAGAGAGAGAGAGAGAGAGAGAGAGAGAGAGAGAGAGAGACGTAATTACCAGACCGGACATTCACTGGCTTCTGCTAACATTGCCACGTAATATGTTGTAACCCACCTTACATCTCCTTCACCTTGCCTCACACCCTGCATGCAACACACACACACACACACACTCGTCCCTCACCTTACCTCACACCTCCTGCAACCAGTCCAGACACATACTCGTACACACTCTTCCTCACCCCCCCCCCCTCTCTATCTCTCTCACACCACGCAACCAACCAACCACACATTTCCCTCACCTTACCTCACCTCACACTTTACGCGGTCACTTCACAATTCCTGGTTGATCATAAACTGTACATACAGAACAATCAATGTCCAACCTCCACCACCACTAACCACGGTCTATACGCTAATGAAGTAACGAGCAAGCAAGCAAGCAAGCCCCTCTCTCTCTCTCTCTCTCTCTCTCTCACACACATTAGCGAGATAAAATTGACACCAACAATAAGCCAGTGTTTCAAATTAACATAATCCATTATACTTGAGGCTGTAGTGAGTGATGCGTACGTGGATCACACAACACTTTGTTTATTTACACGTCCCCCAGGCGGTGTGTACTGTTTTAATAAAAATATTTATGAGTGAACGTTCGGTCGTCGCCTCAGAGAATGAAAAGCGTTCAAATATAACAATACAGAGTGACAGTCAACAATATAATCCATGCAGTGTGTGTTTCATTACGTACAGTTGGATTAGGTTCCCCGTGTCACACAACTCTCTCTGAGCTGTGAACCAATTACGTCGATGTAATGCTTCTTTTTAACATTGGCTAATATTGCAAACTTGGTGGAAGTGAGAACGTATAATGATTTGCGTATACAAAAACCACAACGAAAACAGACTATAAAAAGTCTTATACATACACACGGGATATTTACACTTCCTCCAGCTGTACAATCCAAAGAGGCAGAAGCACAATGACGCAATAATACCAAGTGAAGCGTAAAGGGAAGACTGAAGTACGATACTGCTCAATAGGTAACAAGTGAAGATGCAGGGAATCGTGACGTACTGCATGTATAAGAGAATCAGTGGGCATGAGAGAGGAAGGAAGGGTGGTGGTGCATGGGGGTAATATGGCAACAGGGGGAGAGAGGGAGCTAGGGTCTCACAATGAGGGAAAGGGGTTGTACAGGGTTTGAGTGGTGTGTGTGGGGAGAGGGAGGGTCAGCAGTGAGCGTGAAGGGTAAAAGGCAAAGAGGATTAAGCTTGGAGAGGGGAAAAGTGAGCTGGAGAAGCAGGATCTGAGGATGAGAGGCTGGAGTGAGAGACATGCACAGTGGAAATAGGAGAGAAAACGTGTGCCAGAGAGGTGAGGTTATGTGGAGAGAGAAAAGAGTTGTCAGGTGAAGCAAAGACTAGATAAGAGCAGAACACAGACCAAAGTGAAATGTGGCCAGACGAAGAGAGGTGAAAAGGGAGGCGAGGCTATTGTAGGTGACGTGAAAGGCGAGGGGAAGTGAAGGGAGAGATGGGACAGGTATAATGTGAGATATCGAGAAGAAGTGAGGGGAGAGATAGGACAGGTATAATGTGAGAGATATCGAGATGGGAAAGTGAAGGTACAGTATAAAAAAGTGGTAATGGAGGACGATAACAATAATCAGTGTAGTAACGGAAAATAATTATTATGACCATACAAGCCATGTAATCCTAATGAAGCTTAAGGAGGGCCCTGACCTTTTCCATAAAGTTGCGCTCAGAAACAAGTCCTGAACTCGTGACCAGATGAACACAACGCAATAACTCCACCAGTACAGTAAACTGGTGTGTGTGTGTGTGTGTGTGTGTAGTAAAAAGAGAAGGTGGGGTGGAGGGCAGCTTTACTTAGAGTGACGGCTGGTTATGAAAGTAAAACCTTTTGTGAGGGAAGAAAGGAGTAAAGAGAGAGAGAGAGAGAGAGAGAGAGAGAGAGAGAGAGAGAGAGAGTTGATGAGAAAGTTAATCATGTAGTGGGAAAGGAGGGAAGACAGATTTAGTGAAAATAATATTACTCATCCTCCCCCCCCCTCTCTCTCTCTCTCTCTCTCTCTCTCATCTCAAGCGGCTTAGTTTAAATCCCCCAGGCGGCATCAGGTGTGCAAGGTTGAGGTCTTATACAGGCAGGGGTGGGTGGGAATTAAATCAACTCAGCCCAGGAGGAGAAGGTGGGGGTGGAGGGAAAAGGTAGGGGTGAAAGGACGGAGGTGGGGGTGAAGGAAGGTATTGGGGGTGGAGGGAGGAGGTGGAGGTGGAAGGAATGAAGGAAGTAGGGATGGTAGATGGAGGAGGAGGGTGGAGGAAGGAGGAGGAAGGAGCTAAACACAAGAACACCAACGACAGGAAAAAAATAATAATAATAAAAGAGCTCTCAGAAAAATATCATGTACCCTTGCTGCTGTCGATTACAACTGATTATTACAGATGCTTGCAAACTACAGTATACCTACCACTTAATAAATACTGAGTTGTTGTTGTTGTAGTCTTTTTTTTGTACACCTTGGAAGAAGATGGTATAATAGGGTCGCCTCCAACACATTGCCTTTTTCAATCTGATTATACACAACAATTATTCCTCACCTCAACAATCAGCTTTCAACTTCCGGCAAGGAGTTATCGCAGGCGGTGTTCTTTAATAAGGCGTTTAAACCTCCCAATCAATATATATATATATATATATATGATGATATATATATATATATATATATATATATGATGATATATATATATATATATATATATATATATGATGATATATATATATATATATATATATATATATATATATATATATATATATGATGATATATATATATATATATATATATATATATATATATATGATGATATATATATATATATATATATATATATATATATATATATATATATATGATGATATATATATATATATATATATATAGGATGTACAGTTGGCCTCATAAGTTCCTCGCGAGGGGACTGGCACCTCTCCCACCAAAACAATACACTAAATACTCGTCGTAGGTACAGTTGCCTCAAAAAATTTCGAGACATTACCTGCTAGACTTTAGCAGGTAGTGTCTCGAAATTTTTGGAGGTAACTGTACAAGTACCATACCAAATATCATTCCTCCAGTTAAAATTATTATCATAATTATTATTATTATTATTATTGTTACTGTTATTGGTGTTATTTTTATATAGTTTTCGTTGTTACTTTTGTCGTATGTTAACATTATTATCTTTTATGAATGAAAAATATATTGAGGAAGATGGCAAATCCGTTCACAATGACCTTTTCCGTTATCTAATGACACCTCTCCAGCACACACACACACACACACACACACACACACACATTGTTCATCATTCTCTCACCAATTACTTACTGAACAACCCGGACAATTTTGGCAAGTACCCATCCAGTCATGTTTGAGTAAGCTCTATTACACACACACACACACACACACAGAATACTGACTGCAAGGTATACTGTTATAACTTATGAGTTGTTTGAATTGCATGATACAGTAGGGCTATTCATTTATAGTTAGTCTAACAAATTCTAGGCTTACCGGTATCTGACAAAAATGAAGTGTCTAATATTTGACTGGATGTGATACCTCGTTGGTTTTTTTGGTACTTTAACTGGATAGGCGTATTATTAGTGTTGGTAAATCTGGAGCAATGCATTCCACCAAACTACTGTATTACAAGCAACAGCCCACCAATATTTGTGTTAATTTGGTCCTGTTTCCTGGCATTACAATTACAATAATAATAATAATAATAATAATAATAATAAAAATAATAATAATAATAATAATAATAATAAAAATAATAATAATAATAAAAATAATAATAATAATAATAATACCGTAATAATAATAATAATGTCAGTACACAGGTTTGTATCCCGAGTGGAGAGGTCAAGTGACAATAAAACAATATAGGCTACGCCAATAAAATACATATGATAAGCAGCAACAAAAATTTCATATACGAGAACTTTTATGATGAAGCTGACCTAATTCATACAAAAATATACTGTATATCGGCAATATTTACTACTAACGGTACCATTATTCTGGACATAAGTAAATCATAATAATGTTCTAATTAATTTTCGGTACATGACCTAATTAGCAAAAGAAACAATTAAAACGCCGGTCATATATAAAAAAAATACCGGGTGATTACGGGGCACACATCCACGCTTTTTTAGAACCCCAATTAAAACTCCAACACTCACATAATGACAACAACGGGGAGCTAGACTAGGCAAGGTAAGGCAAGGTACCAAAGCTCGTATATACACTGGTGAGTCGAGCAATAATCCATTCTAATCAGGACAACAGCGGGGGATGACAATGTTCCCTGACTCTTTTATTGTTACTCTTCACTCATTTTCATTCCTTCTAGTTTTGTTGTTCTGTTTTGTCTTTGTTTCCTTTCTTTTCTTTAACAGAGACTATTCCTACACGTGTGTACATACAACCAGACTTTATGTAGCTACCACAAAGCACTAACCCTGAACAGCTGATGAGAGTTTTACCATTGCCTACTGTATTTTATCTTTTTTTTTTTTTTTTTTTTTTTTTTTTTGGTTCTTATGCCATCACCACATGTTTATTTATTTTTTTTTTTTTTTTTCCATGAGGGGTGATGGTGGTCATGAAAGCACTCGCTAAGTTAAGAAAGAATACAGGTTACAAAGCACACGCTGTAAAATTATTCCATGTGGTCAAATTAAAAACAACAAAATACAGAAGTGCAATCCAGGGCCGCTTACACCCACTAGCTTGCGTTTAGAGATGATTTATTTAGAGGCCGGAGTGGTTGGTGTAATTAGGTTCCCCCGGGATGGATTGGCTACGAGGATTTTACTGTGTGACCATTTATCATTGCCCCTGTCATTGTGTCACTCCAGCCAGGGTAGTTAGTTAGACCAGGGATGCTTTATATACACCTCCTTTAGTCCTCGGAATATAATGGGGAGTGCATCAGGGGTCCTTGTATAATCATTTCTGACATGGTACTTTAGATGTAAGGTTGTACTCAGAATTGGAGGTCTTGGTCGGTCCTTATTAATTGTTTGTATACGATGGAGTGTGTATATATAGTAATGTATACCATGCATATACTTTTAATACTATGCATATACTTTTAATACCATGCATATACTTTTAATACCATGCATATACTTTTAAGCCAGAGGGTTATCCTTTCCTAAAATAAAATAGTATTAGTGTGTACCAGTTAAGAAGAGCGATCAAAGTGTCCTAGTAAATAACAATGATTCGCTGGTAAATATCAGTGTGCGTGAGGATCATCATTAATTTATATATTTATGAAGTGCGAAGGTAGATAGCGAAGATAAAAATATACACAGGTGTACGTTGGTTACACACGAGCCATTAATACGTTATATACCATGTGAAGGTGTAGTTGACTGACAGATGATACTCGTGTCAACACAAATGAAGGTACGATTAAGTGATTAAGGGATATGATATGTAGCAATTTGGAAGAATCAGTAGCCCTCAAATTCCCAGACATTAAGGGGCTAGTATCGTGTAGGTAAATGTGAAGCAATTGATTCCTCCAAACTATTATAATGGCTACAAGCAACAAGACATCGTTATTTTGGCTAATCGGGTCCTGTTTCCTGGCATACTTTGGAGGAATCTAGGAGCTCCAAAGTACCAAAAATGCATTACCTCCTTACGCGATCCTGGTACGCTACTCTGAATAGTTCATATAATTTGTAGGGAATATTTGAAAAATTAACGAAATCCAGTTAGGCTATCTGAGGTAGGTGGGGTTGGCAGGTGACCACATTAACCTTCCCCTTTCTTATCAGTTAACGCAAACACCTGCATCGGGTCCAGATAAGATAGTCTATATCGGCACAACAATGTTATTTATTTTTTCCTAGATTATTAGGCTATATAAAGTGGAGCTACAGGTACAGTCGGCAGCATAAGTTAGCTTCATTTCTACCTGCGTATGTATTAGCTATAGTGATGTTGTAATACAATTTTAATGCCGACTGTACCTATCCAGAACAGTTGGTTGATATTCACTGCGATCCCTGTGTGTGTGTGTGTGTGTTACATTTTTTCCGAGCCTGTATGGAGGAGTCCTTTATCAATGTATGAGACAGTAATGTTGTTTTGTGCTATTATAATACAGCCACTGAAATATTTATGCCTTCGAGTTCCTGTACTGAACACAAGCTTAAAGTAGATTCCATTTCAATGAATTATCCATAAGACAATCTAGACAGCTCTCTAGTCTGAATGGAGTTGAAACTGTTGAGAGAGAGAGAGAGAGAGAGAGAGAGAGAGAGAGAGAGAGAGAGAGAGAAGCTGTTGTACACTGTGTCTGGTGCTGTGTACTGTGTCTGGTGCTGTGTACTGTGTCTGGCGCTGTGTACTGTGTCTCAGTGTGTCCATGTAGTACCGTCAGAGGAAGACTCCCTGGCTGACCTTCATTCATCAAGGCTGTAGTGGTACTGAACCCTGGACCCACCCTCTTCCCTCCCTCACTCCCTAGCTCTTCTCTCCCTCTCACTCGCTTGCTCCGTCCCTCTTCTCCATCCCCTCCCCCCCCTCTCTCTCTCTCTCACTCGTTCGTTCGTTCGCTGCTCTGCCTGTTCCCTCCTACCTTATATACCCTCATCCTCGTCACACTGTCCCCCTCCCTCACTCTGTCTCTTCCCTTACTCTTCTCTCTTCATCCACTCCTATCACTGACTCTTTTCTCCCCCCCATACCTTCATAATATCTTCCTATCTCACCCCAATCCTTTCCTTATCCTTTGTCCCTCCTTCCTCCATTACAATCACCACCCATTCTCTTCCTACCTCCATTTCTCTTCGTCCGTTCTCTCTGACTAACACCAACCTTCCCTCCCCCTGTGCCTTCACTACCTCCCTCTCTCTCCCACACACCCCACGTCCCGTTTTCCTTTCTCCCTCACCTCCAACTTCCTTCACATACTTACTATTGACTTCCTCCCACACGCATCTTCCCTCTCTGTTACTTCCCCAAAACACACACACACACACCTCAAAACAACGCTGGTGCCCACAAACACATCAACCTCACACTTACTAGCCAACCTTGACTCACAATCCCCACCACCACCACTACCACCACCAGTTGAACCATCATCTCACACCCATTACCCCAGTCCCCAACCAACCCTGACTGACTGACTGACTGGCGCCCACTCCCTGTACCCCACCCGCCACCTCTACTACCCCTACTATTCCCAACCTAAGTATCATTTGTATCATTATTATTATTATGATGTCATGTACTATATCCGTGTAACAGACTAAAAATTCATATGATCTATACTGATAACCTCGTAAAGGGGCTAAGACATTATCTAGGAACTGAACAGGTTACATCTATCATTCCCACAAAATAAATCAACTGACTTGAGGTAAAAAATGGAGACTATCAAATTACACGATAATCAAGAAATAAAGATGTGTGGATATCGGAACTAAACAAAACCTCATGAGTGGAAGTGAGGAGGCATGCAACGCAGCACAAAGCACGCAGTTACTTGTAAACACACTAAAAAAATACATGCGCACTCATGTACACATACATACAAACACAAACTCGGTACGAAAAGGGACTCAAAAGAGCTAGTTTACGACGTTACCAGTACCGTACTAAAAATCACAAAGATGAAAATTCAATTATAGTTTGTAAATAATGCGTACCGTCAACTTAAATAATAGTAAAGATTTTCAGAGACTTGAGAATGGTCATTAAAGCAACATATGCTATGTAGAGTTACGTGTAAACTGTGTGTATGTGTGCTTATGTGAGGTGTCTGAGTGTGCATAACTCTTGCAAACTTTGCCCGGAAGAAGCACTGACAGATAAAGATCGTCAATCAGCGTCTTTTCTAAAGGGGTTGATTGTCATCCAAAGTGTGTGCCAACAAATACTACTCAAATGATGCTTATTATCAATGAACAATTTAAAAAGTGAATAATGTTTTTCTAAGACACGCTACCCGTAGACACCAAACTGCCCCAACCCTTCCCCCCTTTTCCCTCCTGACATACAGTCTTGGCAACCATTCTGCTCTTAAATATCTCTCACTTTCTGGCAACTGCAACACTGTGCATGGCAAGTCTGTAACAGCCAGACAGACACTACAGAAGGTCAACAATATCAAATGGGTAATATACAATAAGAACACAATGGAAGTGGGTGTCGCATACCTTCCCGTTTTCAGGCTGACTGAACCCTCTGAAGTGTTTTTGCACACAAACACATTATTTCAGTTACCCTCCGTCCGTATCCCTCTATTTTCGCGCCAATTTTGCTCCGTTCATATTATATTCTAATTACCTTAAAATACTGTGGATGGTTGAAACCTAATTCTAACCCAAAGGACGGAGAAAAACATGCTGTCATAGAGGTACTAATTTAGGGTTGTTCTGCTTCAATGACACGTGTAGCTTCTATACAACTGACCAATATAAAGTATTGGTTACCTATTTATACGGATTTACGTAATTATTTGAGTATATTGGTAAGTAATATTGAGGTGTATGAAGCCAAGGATTTGGTCAATCTTGATAAAAATGTGATAAATATGACATGAGGCACTGGTTACGAAGCCATAGCCTAGACTAGTAGGGTTCATGGTGTATATTCCAAACCCATCAAGGGTTTATAAGAATATGTTCGTGCATGTGTTGCCCGTGATAGTTTGGCTGACCCGTCATCCAGAAAGACTCAAGGCCTCGTCTCATGGTTTGCAGAGGGGGTAAACTTTTCATGGTCTTCAAATGTACAATACTACCAGATGAACAAAATATTTCTTCACTTCCGGCTCTTGCTACGAATTACAATATAATTTCATAAAATAACATACGTTACGGAAGTCAGATTCATCTATAATTTTGCCCTTCCATAACACGATTGAAAAATATATTTATCATTTATGGATAAATTAAAGTACGGTACATTATATAAAACTATATATACCACTGCATTGTGAAGTACGGCACCAGTAGGTACCGTACGTATTATGTGTCCCTATACGGATTCGTAACGAAACCTGATACAAAACTGCATCTGTGAAAAGTCGTTATTTATGTTATAATTATATATGTACTATAAGCGGCACATGTAAAAAAAAATGTGCACAAAACTACAGCACACAGTCACAAACAAGGTTTAAGGTGTACGAGTTGGCCTTACATTGCCAGGGAAGTTCTGAATAGTTAACATCACTCACGATACTATTATTAATTTGGAATGGCAAAACCGAAGCAAACATTGACCATCTATACATCAATAATTAGAATGACCACTTCCACATTTTTTTTCTTTGCATACGATATCAAAGTATCGTTAGGCCTATATACATTATAATATATAGTCAAGTCTCTCTCTCTCTGAAATACACACAATATCCGACAACAGCCTTATACTGTATCCTACAGTGTAAGCAAGTGCCACGTAGGTTTTTTCATTACCGTACAGTGGTTCAAAGCTGGAAAATGAGATACGACGTCAAAATTCAATTATATATGAGGAAGGAAGCAGCAATTGAAGTGTGGGTAAGAAGCTTTGCATCAAGTGAAGGACAGAGGAATGCCATTAGGCAAGTGGGAAGGGGAGAGCAAACATCATGACATGAGAACCCTTGACATTAACAAAGAATTACCAGTAGCCTATGTCCCCCAAACTACGACACTCTATTAATTCTTTCCATACTGGGAAATTATACATTGTTTATTGAACAGTGATGTACTGTAGCATAAATCAATATTAAACTCCTAGGCTAAATTGGGCCTAGTGTATGATAGCATGATATGTTGTCATATGTCACTCAGGTGACAGCCTCAACCGTCACAACACACAAAGATACAAACCTATGACACTGACATAAGAGCACACTACTATAGCCTATAAACCTTTGTATCATGTAATGTCAAATCATAAAGTCGTGTTCCCTACCTCAGAGGTAAGTGACTGTATTCACCTGGCTTTTGGTGCAGTATTTGTATAGTTTTCATCGTACATACATGATTGTGGAACATAGTAGTTATGTTTGGCAACAAGATATTATCCAACAGAATGTGTCATACATTTTCCAGGGTAGCCAATAATTGTTCTATGATAAAATTTTATTATTTGTTGTAGAACACCTGCCATGTCACTATAGATATTACAGTACTGAGCAAAAATACAAGTATCGGTACTGTATTACACTAAACTGTTCATGACATCCTGCTATCAATAGAATGCTCTGATTTTTTTTTATCCAAGAAGATAATATACTGTATATCTATACAAATACTGTACAGTAATTCTGTTTGGACTGAAAGAGAAGGCATATCGGCATCTATGTCCAGTGCAATTCTTCACTCTTTTGACAGACACAAGTAAATACCGTACTGTATGCAAACCCATGACACACTCCACTAGGACCAAAATGGGATGCAATGATGTAGTGTAGCAAACTATCACAAGATAACCATGAATACCAGTGGTTTTTAACCTTTCTTGAGAATTTACATCTAGACTCACATCCTCATAAACTAAATAATTATGGAACATAAATGAAAATTATCTTGTTAGTACTAATAATAAATAAGAAAAAGAAATAATAAATGGCACTATAATATGACTAACAAAGAAAAATCTAAATGAATATCAATTATATTATAAATAGTATATCAACATTTCTGGTAAGAATAAAGAGTAGGTACGGTAAATAAGAACATGGATTCACATAAAAGATACTCGTACTGAAATTCCTGCCACGGTGTAAGGGAGAGGGGCCAGAGGGCAGTTATTCTGGTGTCGTTAGCATACTGTACCACTTATATCTAAATCCAACCTTGGTACTGATGAACAATATTCAGTAGTACCAGTATATGAAGTGCTGCAATAATTACAACACAAATAAAACCAGACAGCACTAAGGCAAGTGTCGACTCTCTGAAAACAGACTACCAGTAGTGTCCTAATCTGGGGTTAAAAACCACTGATGTGTCTCATAGTCTATTCTATTTGGTAGCCTAATAAGAATCAACCATGAACCAACAAAGAAATAATGTACCAGTACTGCAATGGACTACATAATATAATGAAGATTAGACAATGCACTACACGAGCATATTGATAACAATATCAACAGGCTTGACTGGGCTCCACATAAGGCCAATAAGATTACTGTCACTTTCAAAGTCAGCACTTTTTCTTGCCTGACATGGAAGAGCTGATTTCAGATAGGCCTAGGTCTTAATCCTGATCCTAAACAATTATGTACCCTGCTCCAAAATTTGACTGGTTTAACAGCTTCAAAAAGTACCATACTAGGCATAACAGACAGAGCTGAATATTGTGATAGACCTACAGTACCTATATCTATTTGTCTGTACATAGCTCTGACACTTCTCTCCCTCCAGGAACTCCAAGGAGATGACCCCGTCAGATGAGTTTCCATCTTTCCCGGTTTTGAAGCTCCACCCTTGCTTGATCTAGCCCTCCCCTTCCACTTACACTCCTCTCCCTCATGTAGGCCTAGCTTTCCACCCTGTTTAACCATCTGGCTTGTGGCCTCTCTCTCACAATACGTCTCCAATACACCTTCATTTTAAACTCTCCATCCTGCATTCTCTCCATGTGTCATAAGCATCTCAATGTAAGAGACCCACAGGAAATACGGTACTGTCCTTTCTTTTCCCCGTTCACAGAAAAGGGGAAATGAAATAATGTTGGCTAGTCAGCCGATTGTGTATGTCTGCTATACATTTGACAGCATAAAGACTTAGATATTTAAATCTGCAAGTCCAAAGCAAATGTAGAAATACAACAACATAAAAGAAATTAGCATAAAACTTAATCTAGGACCACACTAAGTAATGAATATAATCTGAGAAATGTATATACTGTACTTAATCCTTACCGTCCCGATCTTGAAACAAAAACTTTATTGGTGCAGTACCAGTAGTCTTTGAGAAATGTTCTAAATCTTCAATTCAGAATCAGTGGCTCATTATGAACAACCAAATTATAGTAAGATAGAACAAAGTATCTTTCTTACTGAAAGCAAAAGTTATGACACTTTCCATTGTTGTTTGGTTGTTTACTACAGAAAAAATATTGCATATATCTGAAAGTAAGGCTTTCATCCCTGAATCTTATCTGTATACTGGGGTGTTGGTTATACAAGTTAAGGCAAAGTTGGGGAATAAATATATAACTTTATTCCCACTATTGTATAACCAGTTGAACTTATAGGTATTAGACACACCTGCATCTGTTTTATTGGTTTAACTTTCAGCACTTTTGAACACCAATAATGGAAATCACAATCATGATTGGGGCAAGGGTGGGCACAAGGGCAAGAGTAGGTAGTAGGGCAAGGGCAGGTACGTATGGGCAAAGGGCAGCAGAGGACCTGTTACTTCCTGCAGCCCCAGGTAACAACACAGGTACAGGCAAAAATGGGGGACGGGTATAGTAATAGGCTGTGAGTATATAGCTGCATCAGGGATAATAATGCCGTCCCTACCATTACTATCCCTGACCAATGGCCCTGTACACGTGTTTCCCGGAGCCCAATGCATCCGGGTAATGTTGTGTTGCCTCCCGTTGCAATGTTGATGAACCCGCCCCTGCACCGCCCACCCACGCCCCTCCCTTGTCCTCCACGCCCAGGCTCCCTTCTCAACACCCTTCTACCGTGCCATATTTCGAAACATTCCCGCCCTGAACCCCGGCAGAGGACAGACAAACATGTATTCCGTGTACATACCTGAATATAAACATGACCGTGCTCGGCCATCTTGGACGATGAACCTGGGGCCGAATATTAGCTCATAACTTGTCAAAATAAATCACTGGGATAATCCAAGCAACGATCACACCACCTGCATCACTATGAACACGTATCCAGCTCCCTCATGCCTCACAAACACTCGTAATCATCTCATAATACACTGGGTAGACGGCACATCTCAAGCCGTGACGACCATACAGGGGTAAACTGCGACAGGTTGAGTGGACCAATAGGGAGAGCTGATAGAGGCGGGGTGGGGGACCTTGGGGGGATAGTACGAGGAACTGGGTTGGCTCCCGGACATAAAGCATGGCTGCCTTCCGCTTCCATCATACGTTCTCTCTCATTCTTGTTTTTATAGGGGACTATAATAGACTTATATCGGTACATCAATTCATTACATTTGGGAGGATATGTTGTTCAATTAATCTTTTGTGATGGTTTAACTTCAGCTAGACTATATTTTTACAATGTGTTTCTATTCATCTTGTTTATGAATATACATCTATTTAAATATATCGACTCAATGAAATTTTTAAAAGGAAACACCACTGACTAGTTTGACAGAGATCATGAGATTTGACTGTATGCTACCTTGAACATCTATGTATACTCTAGTCTTAATACATAATAATTATGATGGTACAGTTGCCTCCAAAAATTTCGAGACACTACCTGCTAGAGTCTAGCTGGTTGTGTCTCGAAATTTTTGGAGGCAACTGTACATCAGATAAAGATAAAAGTGTGAAGATAATCAGCTTGGTGTAGCTTTTTCTCAACTATGTAAAAGTTTTCGTTATCCCGTGGTATCAGTATTGATCAAGATCCCGATAAACATACGGTAAAAAATTATAATGTCCGAGTTGATAAGATTCTATAACAAAATCCGTAATAATGTATCTGACATCATAGGTTGGAGTTTTGACACTGGTGGGGAATTTTCAGTGAGTATTCCACCTCCCACGTCTTGTTGGCCGCTGCCCCTTGACACTAGTTCATTTATGTACGGTATTTTACTCTCAGTGACTCATGAAATGTTATCCTGAGTGTTGGGATTCGTATCTCATTTTATGACTGGTAAGTACACAGTGCGAACAGTAAAGTGTTCTCTACATAACACATATATATATATGATGATTAATCCATTTTTGTGGAGTTGGGAAGGAATTGATGTATGCCAGGCACCTCTAAGGGTACAGGTTTGCTGTTAAAAAAATTAATAATAATAGTAAGTAAATAAACATTGAAGACAGTGATATGTTAACTCTCAGGTCAATTTTGTCGCATCTATTATGACCGAAACTACCTCACAATATCTATAAATAGGCTGCCACAAAGAAAGGAGACTAATAACACCTTGATATCTATTTTATCACTCCAGATATCTAATAACACTAAACTTCAGTCAGTCTAGCTCCATGTGTTGATGTCAGAGTGCTTCCAAATAATACCTCTTTCCTATCGTTGTCAGTGCGTTATCTCACGGTATCGCCTGAATACTTAATTATCTGCTGTTCTCCTTGTATACTGATTGTGATTCGACATGTTCCCATCATGTTTGACAACAACCAGGATCTCTAAATGTATACTGAATGGCTACGTCGGAATGAGGAGACCACTGTGTAACCTATTGCATTTAATCAGGAGGGTCTATTTATATTATCTACGTCGGAATGAGAAGACCTATGTAACCTATCGAATTTTATCAGGAGGATCTATTTGTATTATTTCCTCCCTCAACTAGTGCAGTCACGATACATAATTTCTTGTTCACTCCCGTCGAGAGTTAATTACGTAAGCCAGGTGTAATAATATTATGTTGTGGGTAATATGGAAGCCAATTATAGTGAGTGATTCATTCCAAACCACTTACGGTTACATTAATTAAAGAGGTCGTCTATGTTTATACTCAAGTAGTTGTGTTTATATTACAACTTTGAGGAATAAGTATTATGTAGCTCTCCATAATGGAAAACTAACATCTTCCCTCTTCAACCACGTCTGTAAATGTTGCATGCAGTAAGCCAGGGTGAAGTTTAGCCAAATATTTATCTCGCAACCGACAGAAATGGGATAAAATTCGGCTCATGACTGCACACAGGAAATGATAAGTCAAACTACGTCAGCAACTCAGTACCGTTTATAGGAGGCATCAAATAAATAGCGGAAATATGAAATGTGGACGCCCAAAAGCAGTCCTGTGTTATTTAAATGAGCGATACACATTATTCAGTATATGAATGATTAGAAATACAAACGAAACCAATATAATCGTTTATTCATTTACAATCCCTGTCTCAATGACCTTACTGTATATTCTCTCTTGACGCCATTTCCCTATATATGTATACCCCTATATATAGCCTTGTGTCCCTTGAATTAGGGGGCATTCCAGCACCACCGGCATGGGCATGAATGGGGTCAGTGTGGAGGGGTCAGGGGCAGGGTGGGCAGGCAGGCAGGCAGACACACACACACTCGTTCTGCCTACTTTCTACCCCCAGGCATCAAACGCACGCACGCACACACTCCATAGCAGCCTGTTTCCTTTCACGTTCTGAATGCTTTTGCAGTCCTCACCTACGTCAACTTTTCCACTCTTAATCATCAGTTCGATATATTTTGGGACTGAAATTGCTATGGAGATATCTTAGACCGTCGAAATACACATAATAATAATAATAAAAAATGAACTCTATGCAGATGGTCATATGCAGAGGGATATTAAGAGCTAGGACTGAAGGTTATTGGTATCTCTAAGGAAACAGCTGCAGCAGCAGAGCCCAGACGACGCCTACACCCACACCTACACCTCCTCGGACACAGCGAGAGAAGATCCCAGTCATCCCACCAGTCAGCCAGCTAGCCAGTCCACCCCCAGCCCAACCCAGCCCAGGTAAAGGACATCCAATGAGTGGCGGGAGCATTTGTTGGTGTGACGTGGCAGCGGGGTGTTTGAATACATCTTTGAGTAGTATTCCAATAGGTCTAGATAGATGCGCCCAATATTCAAACATATTATATTTTGGTGACTTTTATGACTTTCTTCTCTGGTTTTATGCATCCCTTTACGTCTGTCCTATCCTAAATTTTCATAAGTGTGTGTGTGTGTGTGTATGTGTTAGCCAATCTCCCTTCACCCACCAAACACGATAAGTATGTAAAATATTACGAATAAGTGAAGGTGCATGTGAAGGCCCATTAAAATAAGTTGGTATACAGTGGTCCGAGTTGCTATACTACAAATACTATTAATATAATTAAGATCATGCACGGTATAACAAACAACACATATTATTTCATCATCATCAATTATTGTGTTTTTATTATAGTAAATAGTGACTTTAATTATATGACTATCAGGATGTATAAAAAAATAATATAGAGAACAGTCCAAACCACAGATAGTATTACTCTATGCATATAATATACATTGATATAGTTCAGATTTGTCTAGTTTTCGTTGATGGGAAGGCTACTGATTTCTACTAACTATGCCAGAAAACAGATAGTACTAAA
This sequence comes from Petrolisthes cinctipes, assembly GCA_033782935.1. Taxonomy (NCBI): domain Eukaryota; kingdom Metazoa; phylum Arthropoda; class Malacostraca; order Decapoda; family Porcellanidae; genus Petrolisthes; species Petrolisthes cinctipes. Next base: position 25,832 of record JAWQEG010006127.1, read on the forward strand.
AGGGGATGTGTGTTTTGTGGCATTATATGGACGTAGGCAAAAATATCCATGATGTGGTGTTGACGAAAGATTTTGTTACTGGTACGATGGCTCTGTTGTTTATCTATGGAGCCATTGTATCGGTACAACACCATCGTATGCACCATGAATGGTCTTGAATATGACTCATTCAACCATTACACTACTACAATTTTTCATCCTCTAATATACCATGACCAATACCATATCAGAATTACCACCATAACTACCACCATACCATATTATGATCACCACCACCATATTATAACACTATTTTCACCTCTACTATTACCCTACTATTTCCCCCACCACTACTATTACTTACCCTACTATTCCCATCACAACCCTTCTTTCCACCATTACTACCACCACCAGAACCACTACTATTTTCGGTAAAAATTGAAAGAATTGCAGTTTTTCTACCTTCATTTTACGCACATATTTAGACAATTCTAAAACTATTTTCTTCTATGGCATTTCCTCCGCAAATTTCCAAGATAGGGCTTAACTTTTTTTCTTTATTGAATCAGAAAGAAGGAAGGAAAAATAATAACAATGAAAACAAAGTCCATGTGCCTATTGTCATCCTTCATTCATATAGTGTCTGTAACAGTTGGATTTAAAAGACTGAGGATTAAAAACTGGTGGAAAGCAGTTTTGAGGAAGTTCATTCCATAACGATGTGGTTCTGGGAATAAATGAGTTCTGATAAGCAGTAGTTTTACATAGGGGAGGAGAGATTGCAAAGTGATGGGCATTAGCAGCTGACCAGCCTGGTACCAAGGGGAAAGATGCGATGAAGTGGCACGAATCACGATTAGGGCAAGCTCTTCCCAACATTTACCGTGATAATATCTATAAAATAAGGCAAGGGATGCAACATTTCTTCGGATGTGTAAGAGAGGGAATTTATTTGTGATTAAAGGGTTATTGATAATTCTTACAGCTTTATTTTGAATTTTATCTAATTTCCTAAGTGCCACCTCCCCACATCCATTCCATAGTGGTGAGCAGTATTCCATCCATTATAATATTATAATACAGCAAACTGCTCGTCAGTGAGAAATTCACGAACTCTGTAGAGAAGACCTAACTTTTGCGAGGCCTTTTTAGCAATTGAACGAACTTAAGATGTCCATCTGAGGTTAGCACTGAGGGATACACCAAGGATATTAATACTTGAAGATAAGGTAATAATTGTATTATTGAAAGTTATGAGTGATTCAGAAGGGATTTGTCTATTGGAAAATTGAATGTATTGAGTTTTATTAGCATTAAAAGAGACCAAATTTGTCTGACCTTACCTAACATAACCTAAATCACAGCAGACTACCGGGACCTAACCTGGGCAAACTACCGGGATCTAATCTGGGCAAACTACCGGGAAATAATCGCGGTAAAGTACAGCAGGAAATGACCGGGGCAAAATACTGGGCCCTAGCCGGATCTGGCAACACTGCTACAAAACGGCAATCACCACCATTACTCTACTATTTTCATCACTTCCACTATATCAATTTCCCAGGGCGTCACAGAACTCACGAGGAAGAATGCATGTCCCAGCAGTGTAATGGAAAAAAGGAGGGAAGAGAAGAAGAAAGAGAGCAACCTCAACAGTATTTGTAGAAGGAACATTTATTGGCTATGTTGTGAGTTTACTGTGTGTGTGTGTGTAAGAGAAAGAGCGTCAGTATGAGAGGGAATTTTTAGTAACTATATTGTGTGTGTGTATGTGTGTGTTGTTTTAGGAAAGACGAGAGTAATTATTAATAAGGGCTGTACTGAAACGTGTCGCTACTACTCCAAGCTTCTTCTTTAATAAAGTTAAAATAAAGATACGCGTCGCGATGGTGTGAGGCTCTAATGATTAAAGATATCTCTGTACTCAAAGTAAAACAACAACGTTAACAAAATCACAAATAACAATATCAACCATCAAACAAAGTTATGTCAGTGATGTGGTAAGGGGTGGCAGAAAGGACTTACCATGGGTGGGTGTGTGGAGAAGACAGGTGGAGGACGCATTGCCCTGTCCGACCGTCACCGACTGACTGCGACTGTATCTTGGTGGTCTTAGTCCACACTCCACGGACCCATAAAGGCCTCCATAGACTATCAATCATTCCTGCGCAAACTGGATGGTTGTGCAGGTATAACCGTGGTGTGTGGGTGTAATTGATGGTTTGCGCAAATGACTGAACCATATCTAACAAGCTTTTCGTCAATCACACGCTTGTACAGTGATGCATGATAATGTGTGGTGACTGCGCAGTCTTCTTGCTAGTGTGTGGCAAATTTAAATGATAGCACAGTCACCTAGTTTGCGCAGGCATGAATGATAGTCTATGGAGGCCTTAACAAACCAAACAGAGGGCAAGAGGGGCGGGGATGACCGGTGCGAATCAACCGTAGTGTGGCTGGCGCTCAAGCAGAGTTGCCAATTGAAAACATATCTAACACAGAATTTAGCTTTATCCTTTACCATAATAAGAGATTAATTATAGTTTGCTTGGTTAATTGTTCGCAGGATTCTAGTATTCTGTCAGATGGGTTAGTTAGAATGTCAAATGGGGTTCAAACTCATCCGTGTTCATCAGACTTGTTCATGGTTCGGCTGTTTCTTGGAACGAGGGTATGTGGGACTTGTTCGTGGCAGTAGACTATTATAGTAGTGAAGTGTATAGAAAACCTGTCGTCTGGTACACGTCAGCAGGTTAAATATAGGCTGCAACGATTATTATTTTCACAAGTATAATTTTTAATAATTAAAAGGCGAAGGCGTGTTTAATAGTATAGAGAGATAGTGACCCCTGTCTAAGCTAATAATTATTCATTACATATAATTTTAATATATTCTGAACATCCTCCGTTTTCAGTTTGTTCCTCACATGTATTGTACACCCGGAAGTACTAATTTCTCCTCCCCCCCTCCCCTAATAGCCAAAGTCGCAGCCAGTGACGACCGGGCGATCAAACACACCACATCCAACTCCTCTACAATGCTTCACTTTTTCTAATACTTCGAGCAAATGAACCATTGGAGTTGGGGTAGAGGAGTTGGATGTGGTGTGTTCGATCGCCCGGTCGTCACTGGCCGTGACTTTGGCTATTAGGGGGGGGGGAGAATGTACACAGAACTTTAAAGCAATTTGGCACTAAAGGGAGGGCGAGGAATGAGGAAAATATTTTATTTGGCGGATTGGGCGTTTTTGGGGCGTATTCTGGCGTTCATTGGGCACTATTTTCTGGCAACACTGAGTACGGCTCGGGCCGCGCAGTCCTTCGGCCTTCACTCGAGTCTTCACTCTTCAGTAGCGTCTTGGAGGTGTGGGAGTGTGTTTATATGTGAACGCCAGTCCATTGTATCTTGTCGCACCCGCACCTGTGGGTGTATGTGTGTGTTCCCTGTCTTGTAGTCCCTTTACAAGATGTTTCTAGCATCTCATATCACCATCTTCCTTGCCTGTCTGACCGCTGCTGCTTATGGAGGTAAGTTCCTGACTATAAAATGTATATATATTTTTCTATTTTAACAAATCCAGTTTCCTTGTACTCAATCCGTTCCGCCATGATAATTTTCCCCTTGAATCGCCCAGTTTCACTTTATACTAGATAATTTTATTGATATTATTCGGGTGTGACACTGACTGAACGGAATGGCGAGGAAGAGGACAGTAGGTATGGAAGCAGTAGGGACGCTGAGTCAAGGTTAAGTTTTGCTCTGTCATGTATGTGATTGCTGGGTTGGAGGGATAGAAGGAAGCCAGCGGGTGTTGGTTGAGGGAGGAGGAAGGGAGATAAGTAGTGAGAAATGTCTGAAAAGAGAAACTGGTCTACTCTTATCGGGGAAAGTTGGAGGCAAGGCGGGTAAAGTTGTTGGGGGTTGGGGAGTGGGGTAGTATGGGCAGGGAAAGTAGGGAAGCGAGAAACAGGCCCCACGAATGGAAATTAGGAAAATGAGGGATGGAGGACAAATAAGACAACCAGGGGAGTGGGAAAAATATGAATTGGTTTAATATATATAGGTCAAGGAAGATACAGGCCTGCTGATGAGAACGAGCTGGTGGGTTACAACTTATGCCTTGTGGATTGAGATAAAGGTTAGAAAAACATGAATAGAGTAAGAATGTAAGACTAAGATGTTGGTAGACTGAGTGGGGAGGAGGAAAAAGACAGGTAGGCTATATGGTAGATAAGAGACGATTGATGGACGGTTAGGTGAAGGAAGTGGGAAGGAAAGGAGGGAGGGGCGGACAGGGAAAGTTATGGAGGAGTTGAGGGAGGAAGGAGCAGGAGAGTGTGAGGACAAGATCGGGCCGATGTGAGAAGAGCAGAGAGAAATCTAGCATGGAAGATAATTATTGAGAAGAAACACCAGTGTCATTCGAGTTGGGGTAGAAATAGCAGGAAATGAAGCCGTAATGAGTTGTGGTAAAAAAAGAAAATAATAATAACCGGGTGTTAGTGGAAGAGATAGTGGTGGCTTAGAGCAAAGTGAGGTTACTGACAAGGAGGAAACGAATGACACGGGGAATTTGGAGGGTAAACGGTAGAGGGAGATGGAACTATAAGTGCAAAATTCAACTGGGTGGTAAAGCAAGTAACTGTATAGTACCTTATAGTACCGGTATAGTAGAAAACATTGTCCTTGGAGAAGAATTATTAATGAAGATCCTGTTGGTGTAATTAGAGAAAACATTGACAAAGAAAACTATCAGGGAGAGGCAGCGAGCTGTATATTACGGTAAAACAGTAAAGGATAAGCTAAGAAAGAAGGGAAAAAGAATAGGTGGAATGATGACTATTGTACGGTGGGTGGAGATTTAAATTATGGTTAGGTAGTGAGACGACATTAATCTTATAAGTCTCTTTTCACGTACGATAATAATAATAATAACATTCTAAAATGCAATAGTACACACACGTACGTTAAACATGCACTCAAACTCTTAAGAAAAGCACTTTCTCTGGCATGTCGGTATAGAGAACGGTACAGCGCAGTAGCCTATATGCCTCTTACAGAAGAACAATGCTTAAATTAATATTCTACTCAGCGCTGTATTTCTCTCCACAGAATACTGTACAAAGCAATTCGTTCTGTCCACTAACTCCACGTCCGTGTACAGGTTTAAGTACTATATAGAGTAGCCTAGATTATCACATTTATGGGTAATAATGACAAGCACTTTCCCTATCTTGGCGGTCTTGTAACCTTAATCCTTGACCAATTCTGTGTAACACATACACACATCGCGTATATATATATATATATATATATATATATATATATATATATATATATATATATATATATATATTCAGTTGATATGTGAGCGGGAAGGAATGCCTTGCAGATAGTAACCCTATCAAGAATGAATGGGTTACCAGCTGTTACCACCAAACCTAGTAAATTCCTTTTAGAAGTAAAATCTTGTGTAACACCCTCAAACTCAAGGGCATATCACCAGTGTTAAGTTCAGGAGGGCGTGGCTACCATGAGGCCAAAAAAGAAAGTATTGTTGCGTCATTGGGTGCCCTGCCCTTTGGTATGGAAGGCGTAGGTCAAATGTTGTTGGTGGAGGGAGAGGCCGTAGTCTGCAAGAAAAGTCATGAGCCAGGTGATGACTATGACTGCTACGATCGCTCCATAGACTTGTAGGCTATAAGCAATCGCACGGTTATTTTTATAGCCTACAGCCAGGACTTTTCAAGCACACGGCCAGAGGGAATGTGTACGCATGAAGGAGTCTGTTTATATCGTATAATATTGAGGTTTCACGCAGTAAGTCTCCCCTTGTCATTAATGGCCGGCTTTGTGTTAACTGAATTCTTACTCAAATTTACTTTGTGGGGTCACCGGTAAGCAAAAGGCACGATATTGCTAGATGGATTGATATTAGGAGCCACAACAGCGAGGTCATATAGCACCAGGAGAAAGTGATAGAGAGGTGAGAGCAAGCAGGAAGGAAATAAAAAGAAAAGAGGGACAGTTGAAGAACTGAAAGGGAGTGGTTGGGGCCGAAGGAGCGCCCAAACCCTTAAAGTATCTTTATAAGTAACATTGGTATTGCCTACGTCACTACAGGCAATACCCCCCTACGGGAGATATTGCAAGGATGGCAGAGTGGATATTACCTTACACTACAACCCACATCCTAGAGAGAGTGGTGGTGAAGAATAAATATCCTGACGCACAAATTAATAGTATCCACCTACAATCAGTCTGTTTTGGTCTGATCTTCGTGAACAGTTTGTATATAATATTATAGCAAATATATATCGTTAAAAAGTAAAACTAATAAATCAGTATCGTCAGAAGTAAGTTCCGTAGTGTCAGTAGTAATATAAATTTTGTGAATATTAATTAAAAGTAATAACAAATATATAACATCAGCAGTAAAAACAAGAGTGCATGCATGAACGGCGTGATCCAACATTTACACTCACGACGGATTGTATTTTAAAAAGGTCAACCACTTCATCTCTCTCTCTCTCTTACTAACTCTCTCTCTCTTACTAACTCTCTCTCTCTCTCTCTTACTAACTCACTCTCTCTCTCTCTTACTAACTCTCTCTCTCTCTCTCTCTCTCTCTCTCTCTCTCTCTCTCTCTCTCTCTCTCTCTCAAGGGAAAGTGGGCTGCAGAGGAAAAGTTTATGTTGTTAACGTAGCATGTTTTAAAATTATTGTTTACATATCCTTTGTGTTTCCCCTATACAAAATGTTTATCTAATGATCCTAATCTAACTTAAGTAAGATACTAAGTCAAAATGTCTAACCTCAATGTTAGAGAGAAAGAGAGAGGTGTGGGGGCTGATGGAGACAATGAATCTGTGTGTGTGTGTGTGTTTGTGTGTGTGTGTCGGCATTGTGTACAGCAGGGGTTTCCAATCTTTTTAGCCCTGCGCCTCCCCCCCCCCCCTTTGGTTCTCATGACACCCCCCCTCACCCCAGCCCTCTGATTAATCCCTTCCATTTTCCTGCTTTCAATACGGACAATATCAAAGGAGCAATATCCGTAACAATATGTATAGTAGAAAGACTCCATTGAATAACCTAACCATATGTTGAACTTCGGTTACCCCACGCCTTCATTAGCAATCTCAAACGCCTCCCAGGTTGTAATATTTTCTCTTAAAACCTTCCTACCCTTCCCTTCATTTTTCCACAATATCCCTCCACGTTTCCTGTATTACTACCCCTTTTCTTGACAATATTCCTCCACCTCTACATTTCCCTCTATTGCTCTTATATTTCTCTCCTAATTTCGGATACTTCTGTGAATTCCTTTCCTCCGTAATATTGAAATGCCTACATTGAACTCCTCCTTTGCCCTCTCCCTCGACACACAATAGCTTCGTGTTTATTGTCTTACAGAATACCGTATAATCACTCCCATTCTATTCTAACCAGACTGTTAGTGTATATTATCGTGTTATTCCAAGATTGTAACGTTGTAGCTTCCTCTAGAACAGAAATGGTTTGGTAGCTATTTATTAGTTGATATAATTATTATGCTTTTCTCTTCACTCGAATTAAAATTTTGATTGTGGTAAACACTTTAACGATACCGGTATATACCGTACCATACATTAGTTAAAATAGATAAGTTGTTGAATTGATATTGCATTAGGGTCAATGATTCAGGTTAGTTTTTTTTACAATAATATAATAGTATAGTAGGTGGTTTTATAGTTTCTCCGAGGTTGGCTCGTCTTGAATGACGTCATTGATTCTGACACTGAATGACGATTCATCAAATAACTCACAATTGTAAGTGTTTTTTTTGTGTTCCGACTCCTAAACCCAGTGGAGTTGAGGGTCCCTTGCCGACAGTGAGCTTCTGGAGTATTCCCGCCAAATTTCGCTGAGTCATAACTTGCTGGCTTGTGTGTGTGAGACGAGAACGAAAACAAAACCTACACCCAGCCCAGTGTGTGTGTAGTGAATTCATCGGGCACCCTGTTTAATGTACACTCAGGGTTCTCGGAAATACCACTGTCAAGTCACCACTCCAACCCTTCCTCTCGCCACCACCACCACCATATGTATTTTATTAATACGTAAATGGAGCCATCGTTAACAGACATGAATCGTCATCGTCAAGCTCATAAACTTTGTTGTATTTGATAAGCCAACAGCACAAAAAAAAAACAAAAAAAAAACTAAATAGAGTGAAATGTTTTTACCCTTTTATTATCGTAAAAGTATAATTTCCGACTACTTGTATTTAAGCTCAAGGCAGACGTGTAATGGTATTCTAATGAGAACATTTGTGGCTCGTCAAAAGAAAAATAAAGGGCGCGAGACAATAGCCGGGGTAATATACAAATCTTGATGACAAAGGACGTGGTTCAGGTGCAAGTAGGCGTGGAAATGGAGGGAGGGAGGGAGGGAAGAGACGTGGGAGAGAAGAAAGGGTGGGAATAAAGGAGATGGAGTCGTAATTCACAATGACGTGAAGAGCAGCGTGCTGTGAAAAACCCACTTTTTTTAGACAAAGTATTTATTTTGAACGTTTCAGCAGTACAGAGTAGAATGAAACATGAAAAGAAATAAGTAGCTGACAGGACCCGGGAACGGAGGGGGGAGGGAGGGACAAGGCGTGTCTACTGATGATAGAGGAGATTGGGAGAAGAGCTACTAGTGAGTGAAAGACATGGGAGAGGAGATATGAAGGGAGGGAAAGGAGATGTAATAAGAAGTCTGAAAAGAATGAAGGGGGCGAAGAAGAGGAAGCGTGTCAAAACAAATAAAATAAAATAAGGCTTCCACCGTCTTTCAGTTTATTAGAAAATTTGAGGATACCTTTGAATCAGCTGAACGAAACAAAGCTGGACCAAGACTGGAAAATGAAGGATTGGGGAAGAAGGAATTTAGTGTTTGTTTGATATTGTAGATTCTTTCTGAGAGAGAGAGAGAGAGAGAGAGAGAGAGAGAGAGAGCGCGAGCGCGCCAAGGTGGGAGGCAAACATGGAGGTAAGGACTCAACAGGAGGCGTGGAGACAGCGAAGGAAGGCGTGGGGGAGTGAGGGAGGAGAATGACTGGAAGGAATCGATGTGGGAGGAGGAATGGAAAGAGCCGACAGATCCTGGATGGACAAGGGGAAAGGGAGAGGATGGGGGGGGGGGAAACGCTGGAGATGGACACAGGCGGAGATATAAGAAGGACGGGAGGAAGAGACAAGGTAAAAAAAATGTGGGAGGAGAGAGCATGGGAACGAATGGATAATTATGATAGAATAAGAAAAACGGGAAGAGATAGAATGAGAAAGAGGGGAAGAAGGACAGGGAAATATGGCAAGGAGAAAAACAGGAAAGGATAGAAGGAGAAGGACAGGGAGGAAGAGGAGAGGGAGAATAGAACGATGGTGAGACTGCATTGTGGAGGAGTGTGGTGTAGGAAGAACAGAACATTTTCAAACGTCATTCTCTCCACCACACCTCCAGCCACGCGTAAACTTCTCCAACACACACACACACACACACATTTTAGACCCCTTAACTGCAGAGAGAGAGAGAGAGAGGGAGGTGGGGGGGGCTAATAAGCTTGATGATAATTATGGGTTATATAAATTGTCAGTTTATTATATACCTGTAATTCATATTGGTGTATTGTTGCGAGTGCTTCCACTTTCAGGTTCGAAAATGTTAGGTTAGTTTCATGATAGACACATTTCAATAATCCTTGTGTAAGATTAATTTTTCATTTTTTTTTTAATTGAATCAGAAAGAAGGAAAAATAATAACAATGAAAAAGTCCATGTGCCTATTGTCATCCTTCATTCATATAGTGTCTGTAACAGTTGGACTTAAATGACTGAGGATTAAAAACTGGTGGAAAGCAGTTTTGAGGAAGTGCATTCCATAACGATGTGGTTCTGGGAATAAATGAGTTCTGATAAGCTGTTGTTTTACATTGGGGAGGAGAGATTGCAAAGTGATGGGCTCTAGCAGCTGACCAGCTGGTACCAAGGGGAAAGATGCGATGAGGTGGCACGAATCACGATTAGGGCAAGCTCTTCCCAACATTTACCGTGATAATATCTATAAAATAAGGCAAGGGATGCAACATTTCTTCGGATGTGTAAGAGAGGAAATTCATTTGTGATTAAAGGGTTATTGATAATTCGTGCAGCTTTATTTTGAATTTTATCTAATTTCCTAAGTGCCACCTCCCCACATCCATTCCATAGTGGTGAGCAGTATTCCATCTGAGAACGAACATGACTCTTATAATATTATAATACAGCAAACTGCTCGTCAGTGAGAAATTCACGAACTCTGTAGAGAAGACCTAACTTTTTTAGCAATTGAACGAACATAGTAGACCCTGGTGTACCTGCATACCTCCGAACCTCAAAAACGGTCATAAATAATGCTTACCGGACCTAACGGTATTATATATTTTCAAGCGGTTTATGGTACTTGCTCATCAAAACAAATGATTTCCCACGAGAACTTGAACACAAAGCGGTGACGAGATGGCGGCAAAACGCATCAAAATAAAACAATGGGACGTATAATGTTTTTGCGGCCCTGCTGGGTTGGTTGGTTGGTTGGTTGGACGAGTGTGTTGTCATGAGGGCTGGCTGGCTTCACGATGAATAAATAGGAGAAAACTTTGTATTTACGAGTGGTTGGGGAAGAGGGAAGGGAATTGAATGGGTGGGAAGGAGCGGGCTAAGGAAGAAGGGGAGAACCAGCTGAACTGGATAAATAACAGATGAAGAAAGAATGAAAATGGACGATTGACTGATGAATACTTTAGACCAGTGGTTCTTAAACTTCTTTGCCTCACACCCCCCCTCCCTCTGCATTATGTATAGATCCCGAGCCCCCCTATCCCTTAAAATGTTTACCAAAGAGTATACTATGAATTTAAAATTACTTCGAAAATTTTGCAATAATTAACATCGCAGATTATTTACCAACACCCTGCTCGCCCCCCCCCCCCTCTGGAAGCCCCCCAGTTTAAGAATCACTGCTGTGGACAGAACTGAACGATTGGCTGAGGGAGACTGAGGGAACCCGGAGTGTTGGGGAACTTGGGAACAATACAGAACCACAAGGGGGAAGAGGAAGTGTGCTTGACGGGCTATAGAATGGGGCGCCGGTGAATGGGGAGGCGCAGGAAATGCTTTCTGGTTCACTGCAAAATAATGTTCAGCCTTCTGAGGGCGCCACAGTGTGTGTGTGTGCGCGCTCGCTTAGCTGTATAATTGTGGTACCGTATTAAGTAAAGGTTATGATATCCCATCTGTATATTATTATTTCACAACATCTTAAAGTTTCTTCACCAAGGTCCATTTTAAACTTTGTTTTTATATCAGGGCGTGTTAGTCAAAATTAATTAAATAATGTTTTATATAAATGTAAATGATACGGGTCATCATCATCATAAAGGGACTATCAAACCTTCTGAACATATTTCTGAGAACACACACATGGAGGGGACCTTGATGCTCATGTATTCCCTTGACAGTTGGTGTGTGGGCTGTGGCCTGGGTATGCCGAGGTTTGGTTAACTATGTTTGCCACCTGAAGAAATTAATTTCTGTACTCTTAACGGTGTTCCAGTTTATCATTCTCTACACATCGGGCGTGTTAGCGCTCTGTTCAATTATATTACACGAAGTAGCTTTTCATTTATTGTGTAGTAACTTTTATTCATTACATTGTTGTCTTGTGTTGGCAGCTGGGGTGCGGGTGTGTGTAACAGCGGGCGGGGAGCAGGATTGCCAAGCCATGGTCAAGGATCCTGCCCTTGTGTCTCTCAGCCTTCAGTGTGTGTCAGGCCGCGACAGGTATGTATAACCCGGAGGTTTACTTAGTAAAGGACGACAAAAATAAGTTAATTAACTATTATAAGGACATAGAATGGGAAGAGGTTGTGGTGTATATGTAACACTTGAGTTTCATTCACTGTAAACTGATCATGGCACAGGTATCTCACTGGACCATTAGTGTTAGTGGAGGGATGGAGGGAATGGGACTATGAGAGGAGGAGCAACAGTAACCAGTTTAGTGACGTCATCCAACCACTGAGCTCTATTACTCTATTTATACAACTGGAGATGCGATGCTCACGGTCCACCGTAAGGGTGTGACTTTGGGCGGCCATATTTTGACACCCACAACAACAGCTCCTCATTGTGTTGCACTTGAACTGTGGGGCGGGAGCCTTCACAAGCACTTTTAGTCTGTTTTTCCTCCTCAATTTGCATTTATTTGTACATTTTGATTATATAGTTTTGTGTCGGGGATGATAGCATTGTTATCAATGCTGAGTGACAATGGGAGAAATATGTGAAAAATAGTAATTTCTGGAATATCATGATGAAACATTGTCAACATATGTAAAATAACACGATTAAAACGATGGTGAAGAGATATTAGCTCTAAAATAAACCGGGGCTAAGATAATGGTGGCTGTAGGCTGTCCCCTATTATCATAATTCCCGATATTCCGTAGGGGGTATTGCTTGCAGTACTCAAGGATTATGGCGCCCCTTCGGACCCCAGCCATACCCTTTCAATTCTTCAGCTGTCCCTCCTTTCTTTCTGTTTCCTGGATGGGTGCTTACTATCCCTCCTCTCTAGGACTCAGTCTCATTCTCCCACATCCTACAGGGTTTTATAGGCCTATAGGGGAAATCTTCCCCTTCAATTACTCGCCTCTCATTGCCTTCAATTAAATTCAGGCTTTTACAAATGCACAATACATTCACACAATATTTTCTTGAGCTGTACATACATACAGTATATACATGAGATATTTCTCAGGCATATGACTTTTTTTCATTATTCTCCATTAGCAATGCAGCATAAAATTTAAGCTCGCATTAATGTGACTATATTTTGCTTACTTATGAAATGTTATCCCATTACTTTTTTTGTGTGTTTCGGTGTCTATTTCTGCACCCATAGGCTGCACACCGAACCATTGCACCAAATATTTTGTACCGCGGCAACAGCACACTGAGCATGAGTAGATATAGTGAGCTCAGTGATGAGCTCTAATATTATAGTGAGCTCTAGGGTGGTGAGTATAGTGCTCAAATTTCCCGCCTGTTCTCCCGTTCTCCGGGTGCTACAATATGGCAGTCACAACACCAGCGGAGAAACTCAGTTGAACTCTTCATTGTAAACTTATTAATAATAAATATTAAGTTGGGAGAACCTCTTTTTGGTGAACTGGAGTGCGTCTAAGTCCTCCAAATCATTCCAGGAAACAAATAACCTCCATGTTACTAATAGGGGATCTGTTTCGTGACAATAGTTTGGAAGATGGGGCTTCAGTACCGTCAAGATAGTTTCTCTATACGGATATCTTGCGGGCACATTTTTCTCCGTCCCCAAGTTGATGAAATTTAAGGGTTCCTTCGGATATGTCATGAATGGAAGGAAAGAGAATTAATAAAATTATAAGCTAATATTACGATTATCTGCGCCGGCGAACTACTGGTTAGGTTAGGTTAGGTTGGGTTAGGTAGAGTTCTGTTTCCTTTATCAATACTCAGTGGAATTATCTTGTGGAAATGTATTCTTTGATAGATATTTCAATTTTAAGATACAACATTTCTGTAGCGGAGGGACGAACTGAGGTCGGGCTGACCAAGTGTTACCAGATCTCCTTGGCGAAATATGCAGTTGTGTATATTACGCCTGACCCACCCAATCGGGATACTTTTAGCTACTATCCACAAAATCTAATTTATTTCTAAACCTTAAGGTCCTGAAGGACATTAGGTTAGGTCCCGAAGGTAGCCACCACAGTCTAGGTTAGGTTAGGTCAGGTTATTTCGTCTGGTGATCAAAAAATTAATTATCCCAATTTAATATTATTTAGTTTCCCACCCAATTGGGCTACTTATTGTACATTCTTCATACGATTTCCCAAGTGTGGACAAATTAGCCTAAAACTTGGAAGTATCCTTGTATCTGGCAACACTGCATGCAGAGGCGGGAAATCGGGACCCCTTTAGGAAAGCCGCACTCCTGTGCCGCACTCCCTTTTCAAAGTAAATACATACAAATAATATTCATTCTTTTTACGTATTTCCACAAAAGAAAACGGTCTATAAAATAAAAAGGGAAAAGAAACGGGCGATTTCGGTTCCCAGAAAGTGTGAAAATCGAGGATTCAGATAATCGCAATGTTTACCAAGTTCTCGTGCTATAATGATGATGGAAAAATGCATTGAGGTCTCGGCATGTTTAGATGTCTCAGAAGGAGTAGGATTAGACAGTAATGAAGATAATGTTGGTGTTGTTAACTTGTTACCCCTACAGGTATGGATGTCTGAGGAAGGTGGTGGAGAAGGAGGCTGATGTGACGTGGGGCCAGGCTGAGGACGTGTATGTGGCCAGGGAGGTGTATGATGATCAGCTGCATGTGCTCGGCGAGATCAGGAAAGCTAAGGAAAAAGAGTGTAAGAATAAGTAAACTGCTGCTGCTGCTGCTCCTAACTCTATTTACCAGTATTCTTTAGTTATCTGTAAAATAGTTGTCACTTTAAAGAGGTTAATTGTCAGATATACCCTCATTTCTTCTGGTAACCTATTCCAGAAAATACTTTCTAAGTTAGTAACTCATCTTTGACTAAGGTTTGCATTTGGTTTGGAATGCCCGAGAAGTGTTTATTCTTAGTGTTGCATCATGTATGGTGTGCTGATGTCTTGTGTTATGCAACTGTTTGCAGCAGTGGTGGGGTGTGATATTAATCATGTGATTTTATTTTGTGTTGTGTACAGCTGGGTGGAGGTATAGTGGGGTGGCTGTTGTGCGACGAGATAAGGTGACGGGAGTGACAGACCTCAGAGGGTCTAAGTCCTGCCACACTGGCTACGGCAGGACTGCGGGATGGAACATTCCCATCCCACATGTTAGTATTTACATAATTGTCATTTTCAGTGGAATAAAATACTGAAAAGCTTGTTGACATGTCCTTTATAATTCCTGGTTGAAACTTCTCCCATCTTCATAGTTTTTTTTTGTCTTTATGATTTTACCTTAAATCCCTTATGGCTATTCAGTTATAATGGATAATTTACAATTTGTTGTCCATTGATTAGCAATTACATTACTACTTTTGTGGATTTCAGTATTGCATTACCATAGTACAGCACTATACTAGTATCACTACTGACATTCCTTCCTGTATGGTCAGCTGGTGAATAAGGGTGTGATGTCAATGGAATGTAGCACAGCGGGGCCAGAGATGACAATGGTGGAGCAAGATCTAAGGGCCGCTTCCAACTTCTTTGGTCTGGCTTGTATCCCCGGCAGGTGGGCTCCAGACAACACCACCAACAATGACCTCAGTGAGTGTTGTTCTTAATCTAGTTGCCTCTAATAGAGTGAAATATCCTGATGCACTGGTTGAAAGTCAACATCTATCAGATATCTTGGAACATTGTTAGGTAAGCATAGGATTACGGAAGGGGAAATGAGAGAGCAGTGCAGAGTAGAAAAGTCAGAAAGAACAGGTGCAGTGGAAATGAGCTACAGTACAGTACTGGAGAAGAGCATGTGATTAGAAGCCTTGCACAATGAGGTATGTATGTAGATACTGTACTGTGGATATTTGGTTATACATATATTTTCTCTTAGTACTGAACTGTACATGTTTCCTTGTCTGCTTGCCAACAGAGATGAAGTACAACAACTTGTGCAGCATGTGCAGTGACCCTGGGCGTTGTGATGACCAAGATGGCCACGCAGGCTACCAAGGTGTCCTACGATGTTTGGTTGACTCTCATGGGGATGTTGCCTGGACTAAGTATTCTGCTGTCACTGAATTCTTCAAGGCTAGACCTGAGGTAAGACAGACTGACAGGTGATGGTTGAGAAGAGAAGGGAAAGAGTAGAGGGCAAGATGGCAATAGAAGGGAGAGGAAGAAAATGGTTGACTGAAACAGGAAAGAAAGCATAGAAAAAGGAATTATAATGAGGAGAGAAGTGGGATGTATTATCATAGGAAGAGAGATTACTAAAGGGGATAAAAGAAATTGGAAGTAAAAGTATATATTGCAAGGAAATGAAGTGTTGTAGAACTAAGGAAAAAGGGGAGAAGAGAAATACTACATAATTGATTGAAAGAGAGATGAAATGGCAAATTGGAAAACCAGAAAAGGGGAATGAGAACTAATCCGATCATGATTTAATCCTGCCCTGATCCTGTTCATATAATTGAGATGCATATGTTTCTGTTACCATGTCAGGTGTGTAAGGTGAACTGTATATTGAATTTTAAATATAATTGTGCTCGAGATAATGTCAAGATAGTCAGCTACTGTATTGCCCTTTACATGTAGAGGCTTCCTATTCCACATCAGGTATCAAAGGCAGATTTTGGTCTGTTGTGTCCTGACGGCCGTGTGCAGGACCTGGAGTCAACAAAGCCGTGCTACTGGGCTGCAAGACCCTGGAACACTTGGCTTGTCCGCAATACAGGAGGGTGAGTCACTGCATCAAATCTTCAATCAGAAGAAACATGAATAGTCACATTTTGCAAGCACTGATACTGTATATGTAATATATAGAAAGGCTTAATCAGATTGTGGTGTGCAAGTCAAGAGTCAATTGTAACTGAATCTGTGCATACTGTTTTCATAGATTTCATCCCATGGCTGTGTTTAGTTTAACCACATTGTTGTCATTTTTTCATTCAACATACCAAAGTCGCAGGTTTGTGTCTTACTAGTTTTAATTATGCTTAAATTGTGTCAGATCATTAATATTGTCACAGGCTATCAGACCTAACAGCACATTTGTGCTTTGTACTGAATTTATGTACAGTATTTAAGAGCACTATTAGTAGGTTTCTGTTAAAACACACCTTGGGCTAGGCAGGCCAGCCTCTCTCGCTCTTTTGCCATGCCAATTTAATGACGTTTGACAGAATGGGTTCATGTTTCAAACTAGGGTGTGGCTGATGTAATTGGCTTCCATCCCCTATTCATAAAATAATGCATGTTTATATGATGATACATGTTCATGTATGCAGGGACAGCAAAAAAGAATTGCTACATGCAGTTACCCAGATGGTTCAAGCCTCCACTCCACCCCTGGGTGAGGTGACTGAAAGTGGGCCACGGCCATGGGCCAGCTCTGTTCTTGGAGTGAAAAAACCTTCCATTGTGCATCCCCGGTCACCCAGCCTTGCTCCACGGGACTATCTGAAGGAGCGTAAGTATATATACCAATCCTTACATACCCATACACTCACTTTGTGTACCAAGAAGATATTCAGTTGTCGTTAAAGTAAGAGAAATTCGAGCCATATTATAGTGCATCATTATAAACATGATTTAGTGTGTTTTCAGGAACTATACCTTTGGATCTCCAGATGGATATGACGTGACTATTGATCATGTGGGCTGCCCAGCACCTGATGTGAAGTTGTGTGTGGACTCACGACTGGCACGTGAAAAATGTCTAGCACTGGCTCAGGTGTTGCGGTCCCGGAGGGTACGACCAGGACTGGCATGTGAGGCACCCATGTTTGCAGAGGATGACTGTTTTTCTATGGTGGCCCGTAAGGTTGCACACATCACCAGTGGAGATGGTGGTGATGTCTACCGTGCCCATGTGTATGTTGAGTTGTTAGAGGTTGGGGCTCAAATGGGATGCTGGAAATATGGAATGGGCTAAGGGAGGATGAAAAAGTATAAGGTGAGATAAAGGGAGGAGAGGAAAGAAGCTGTGTTGTATATAATAAGGGAGGGCAATAACTTATCGAGGTATTGAGAGAGAAAGAGAAAAAGGGGCTTGCTACGGTTAATGTAGATTCTTAATACTTAAGTTCTTATCACAGAGAATAACTTGTCAATTTTGTTTACATAACTATCCATATTACAGTCTGAATTATTTAGTGTATACTTCCAGTCCTATTGTAGTACAAAATCCAATATTACAGTATTATAAAATCCCATAGTACATAATGAAATACACTACAGCCTTTTAATTTTTATAATTTATGTTTAAAAACCTAGTGTTGTTCTAAAGGTGTGATTATTACTTATGTTGTATGTCTTCCCATATGACACTACTATTCTCTATAGGGAATATGGACTAACACCAGTGGTGACAGAGAGGTACGGGCTGCTGGATGCTTCATATTTTGCTGTGGCAGTGGTGAAGGCAGACTCTGGCATCACCTCCCTGACACAGCTTCGGGGCAAAACTTCATGTCACACAGGCATTGACAGGACAGCAGGTCAGTACCAGTCCTCGGTTTCACCACATCATCTCATTATTTGTGATTGTGTGATTTTTTTACAATTCACATACAGGTATTAAGTTTTAAGATCAAATTTTCATTACATAGTACTATCGTGGACAATAATATCGCGCCCCTCTTCTGACTGAGAGACTTGATTTGAGTTGGTAACACTGTTGATCTCACCTCTCTCTCTCTCTCTCTCTCTCTCTCTCTCTCTCTCTCTCTCTCTCTCTCTCTCTCTCTCTCTCTCTCTCTCTCTCTCTCTCTCTCTCTCTCTCTCTCTCTCTCTCTCTCTCTCTCTCTCTCTCTCTCGACAACCACCTTGCCGTCGGTGAGAGAGCTTGTGTGATCTGTTTGAATTTTGCTAGCTATGCTGGGGGACATTTAGTCCAGTTGGGTTACCCGTGCCAGAAAGGTAGCGTTATTAGGATCCTGACTAAGAGTTGTCAAATCTTCATGTTAATATTAAGTTTCACAACTGCTCTTCAACTGTCCTAAAAAAAAAAAAAAAAAAAAAAAAAAAAAAAATCTTCATCACTTTCGATATAAGTTTTTATTGTTAAGGACCTCACCAGCTACCTTATGCCGTGTGAGAAGGGAGGCTTTGGAACCTCCTAAAACAACGCCTTTTAACGCTCACAGGTTTCGAAAGGGCTGAGATTGAAGGGATCTCAGGCGTGTGGGGTACGAGTAATGGAGATGCCTCAGGACCCCCGTAGGTATTCTCTTAGATTAATAAGCCTGACCAGCTCCCTGTGACCGTTCTTATGTGCCTAAAGGCTCGACTGCTCTTTGGTGAGAGAGCTTTCGTGCCTTGCTGGCTGCCAGGCCAGTAAAAGATCTCGGATTAAGTCGTGGACATTTAGTTTTACTATTTGCTTTAAGTTTGGCCGCGGATGGAGGATTAGTAGGGATCAGTAGGACGACGGTTACACTTCAAGCACCCCTGTCGAAAAATCAGAGTCCCATTTACTTAGGACTCTTGTGCTGCTCAGTTGGGAGCTGCGGCACGATTGGGGCCGTCTGACCCAGGGGAGACCTTAGGGTTGGTGTGCTTGGCTCATAAGGTTTCTGTTGGCCGAACGACCGAAAACCTTCTGGAAGTAGGCGGATGAGACTTATGCGAGACCAAATCACACTACCCTTTCTTTTATATTATTGGTCTGAAATTGAATTAGAGCGAGATGACTGGTCCATCAGCAAGAAAATTTACATGTACTACATGCAAGGTGTACCGCTGGTGTGAGGACTTCAGCGGGAGGAGTGCGAGCGACCTAGACTCCTCGAGTGTCTGCGACTTTTGCAAACTCGAGGAGAGGTTGATGAAGCACATCTCACTGCTCACGAAGGAGAACAACTCCCTAAAGGAGGAAGTTCTCCGAATGGACTCGCAGAGGTGTGACTGCCATGTGAGAGACAAGGCAGTCCAAGGAGCTTCTTCACCGGAGAGCTCCACCACGGCGGTAAAGAAGAAGAAGAAGAACAAGAAAAAGAACAAGAAGAAGAACAACAAGAAGAAGAACAGCAACAATGAAGAGGGAGAAGAGACTGCAGAAGGAAAAGAGACTGCAGAAAAGTGTGATGGAAAAGAGGAGGGGAATATGGAGAAGGAAGAAAAACCCAAGAAGACAATTGAGGAGGGATTAGAGGAAAGTGAGGAATCAAATAAGAAGGAAAAGAAAATGAAGAAGGAAAAGAAGACGAAGAAGAAGCAACCTGGAGGAAGTGACGAGCCCGGCAGGAATTCAAAACACTCGGGTTCCTCACAAGGCATCTCGTGCTCCTACCAAGGAGAGGCCTGTGGATATACACATTGTAGGTGATTCCCAGGCACGAGGGCTGGAACCCCTAATGGCAGATCGCCTTCACACTTCTGTGAAGGTGAATTGTTTGCCAGGTTGTGGCAATGCTGACCTCCGAAAGGAAGCTGAGAGGATCCAAACGTCCAGATCTGCTGTCATTGCACTCATGGTGAGTGGTAATGACATCTACCTGAGAAATGGTAGAGTAGGCATGACCGAAGGAGTCCTCTCGGATGTGCTCGGTGCAGTAGACGACTGTGGGTCAAAAACCCGCAGAAGGGTAGTTGTTGGCATGCTCCCAAGGAGAGGCCCTTTAGGGACTGCTCTGTCAAAGAACATTGCAGTAAATCAGCGCCTGGCTGATTTGTGTACTGCCGAGGGGGTGTTCTTTGTGGACCCCTACACCTCACTCTTTGGTAGAGACGACCTCTACCAGAGGGATGGCACACATCTCTCACTAAAGGGGAAAGAAGTGCTTTCCAAATTAATGGAAGACGCCGTCCGACGATGTCTCAGGAGCACTCGACCGAGCGTGGAGGAGAGCCCTCGTCGCTATGCTAGAGTGACCCCAGAGAAGACATTCGCTGAGATCCTGAAGAAGGATATCCCCAGCACTACCAAGACAATGACCAAACCGGGAAACGGAAGAGTATAGGGAGCCCTGCAGTTGGGGGTTCCCTGAAGGTTCTATTGTTCAACGCAGGTCCATCCGAAACAAGTTTTTGGAACTGCGGGCCCTCGTTGCGACAGAGGAACCCGAGATGGTGGCCATAACGGAGTCATGGTTGAGAACCTCAGACAGAGATCTTGAAGGGGAATTCGTGATTCCAGGCTACCAACTCTTCCACAAAGATAGAGAGGACAGAGGGGGTGGTGGTGTGCTGTTGTATGTAAAGAACTCCATCAAATCGATGACCTGCAACATCACATCGAACCACGAGCTCCTTGGAGTTGACCTAGAAATAGGCACTGCAAAATACAGAACCCTGCTGCTTTATAGACCCCCTGGACAACTCAATGAGATGGACAGGGACCTATACCAGTTGCTGGGTGAACTAGTGGACGGCAGGGTGTGCATCCTTATGGGGGACTTCAACACACATGTTGACTGGGAAACCAGAGAGCCCTCTGCCGAGAACACACCACTCTTGGAGTTTGTAAATGATGAATTCCTCACTCAATGGGTAAGGGAGCCAACAAGAGGTGCTAACATACTCGACTTGGTCCTCACCTCCGAGGATGACATCATTCAAGACCTCTCTGTAAATGAAGAAATAGGTGGAAGCGACCACAAGCTTATAAGATTTTCAGTTAAGGTCCCTAATATGGAGTCCGTGACCCCGGTGCATAGAAAATTAGACATGGGGAGAGCGAACTTCGCAGGTCTTCGTGAAGGCGTTGCTGAAATGGAACTAGAGGAGGGAGAGAGTGCTGATGATCTGTGGAGGTCATTCTTGTCTTCCTTCATGGAACTTCAGTCGCGCTTTATTCCTCTGAAGGGAACAGGTCAGAAGTTCATTCAACCGAAGTGGTTTAATCGGGAAATCCGTAACCTACTAAGGGAGAGGAGAACTGCGTATCGTCGAGCGAAGGCATCTGGGGACTTTGACGTTCATAGAA
>JAWQEG010006127.1:52500-54633 GCA_033782935.1 Petrolisthes cinctipes
TGCTGATGATCTGTGGAGGTCATTCTTGTCTTCCTTCATGGAACTTCAGTCGTGCTTTATTCCTCTGAAGGGAACAGGTCAGAAGTTCATTCTACCTAAGTGGTTTAATCGGGAAATCCGTAACCTACTAAGGGAGAGGAGAACTGCGTATCGTCGAGCGAAGGCATCTGGGGACTTTGACGGTCATAGAAGACTGAATCGAAACGTGAAGTCCAAAATAAGGGCGGCTAAGCGTGCTGAGGAGGTCCGTGTGGCTAGACTCTGCAAAGAGAACCCCAAGGAGTTTTTCAGTTATGTGAATGGCCGTAAACCAATCCGACGCAGGATCGGTCCCTTGGTGAATGAGGATGGAGCATTGATGCACTCTGATGCAGAAAATGCTAACCTCTTAAATGAGTATTTCTCTTCAGTGTTCTCTGAGGAGAGTGGTCCCATTCCCGAACCTTTGGACTCCTTCAGTGAGAAGTTGGAGTCAATGGTCTTCACCCAAGAAGAAATCAAGAGAAAAATAATCGAATTAAAAGCAAACAAGTCCCCCGGTCCGGATGGGTTCTTACCTAGAGTGTTGAAAGAAGTGCATGGTGAAGTATCACGGCACCTGTGCATGGTCTTCAACAGGGTAATCCAGACTGGATGCGTTCCTAGAGACTGGCGCGAGGCAGAGGTGACTCCTATCTTCAAGAAGGGAGATGCTAGCCAACCGTCAAACTACAGACCCATCAGTTTAACCTCGATAGTCTGTAAACTCATGGAGAGCATCATGGTGGACAAAATAACAGCACACTTAGAATCAAATTTGCTACTGAGGGGTTCCCAGCATGGGTTCCGGCAGCACCGGTCATGCCTCACAAATCTGGTGGAATTCTTCCATTTTGTTTTCAGTGAGCATGATCGGGATAAAGCGGTCGATGTTGTCTACTTAGACTTTCAGAAAGCCTTTGATAAGGTACCCCACCGCCGCCTCCTTCGGAAAGTGCGTGCACTGGGCATAGACGGAAATGTGGCAAATTGGATAGAGAACTGGCTAAGTGACAGACGGCAGCGGGTGGTAGTGAATGGACAGGCTTCAGAGTGGGTGCCCGTTACTAGCGGTGTTCCCCAAGGTTCTGTTCTGGGACCACTACTGTTTATCATCTATGTTAATGACGTGGATGGTGACATGGTTGCCAAGATTTCCAAATTCGCCGATGATACTAAGCTTGGTATGAATGTCGCGAAAGAAGGAAATACTACCCGCTTACAAGAAGATCTTAGGAAGATCGGGGAGTGGTCTGACACGTGGCAAATGCCATTTAACGTGAACAAATGCAAAGTTATGCATATAGGCCACAGAAACCCCCGAACAGAGTATAACCTTAAGGGCAATGCTCTCGTAAGCACTGATACTGAGAAAGACTTGGGTGTAACTATCACAAGCGACCTCAAGTTCTCAAAGCAGTGTATTGAGGCTGAGAAGAAAGCCCAAAGGATGTTAGGGTACATAAAGCGACAGTTTGGATACCGGAACAAGGAGATAGTACTTTGTCTGTACAATTCCCTTGTCCGACCGCACCTGGAGTATGCAGTCCAGTTTTGGAGTCCTTCTTACCGAAAGGATATCGCTAGATTGGAACGAGTGCAAGCCAGGGCAACCAAACTTATACCCTCTCTTAGACACAAGAGCTATAAAGAGCGGTTGGTAGAACTCGATCTGTTCTCTTTGGAAACCCGGAGACTGCGTGGTCAGCTTATCGAAGTGTTTAAAATACTACGAGGCTTTGACAATGTAGACTACAGGGACATTTTCCAACTCAGTGAGGGCACAACCAGGAATCATGGCTACAAACTTGAACTGAAGCGATACAACCGTGATCTGTGTGGTAAGTTCTTTACATATAGCATCTGCGGTACTTGGAACGCGCTTCCTGCTGATGTAGTCAACAGCAACTCTGTGGATCAGTTCAAGTCCAGATTAGACAAAGCCTTAAATCACCGTCTAGGTGTTTAAGCCGTTGTGCGAGTGTTCCTTGATGGTTTCACATAACACATTCGAGGATGGTCGCCTACTTGCGCAACTAAACCCACAGGTACCCTCTTTGTATGGATCGTAAGGTCCCCTAGGGTACTTCTTTTCCTTGTAACTCCTTGTAACTC
>JAWQEG010006128.1:0-25527 GCA_033782935.1 Petrolisthes cinctipes
ATGATGGTGAGACAAATATAGACATAGTATTATTTGTTGTTAATAATTCTGACCATAGTGGGTATGGGACTGTTGTTGTTGTTGTTGTTGTTGTTGTGTGTGTGTGTGTGTGTGTGTGTGTGTGTGTGTGTGTGTGTGTGTAATTGATGCAATATATTATAAATCAATAATATGATAAAAAAAATATATAAATAATAATAATAATAATAATAATAAAAGAAATTATCAGAGGTGTATGTGAAAGATTTAGATTACTGATTTGGAGTAAGACATAATTTGGGTACCCGAGATAAAAATTGATGACACACACACACACACTTCTTTGTCAGACACACATTCACACACGTCTTTGACACACATTCATACAGTCTTTGACACACACATACACACACGTCTCTGACACACACACACGTCTTTGACACACATTCATACACCTCTGACACACACACACATTCATACACGTCTTTGACACACATATTCATACACGTCTTTGACACACACATTCGTACACGTCATAGAAATATGTCATTGTCAATAAATATCCTTCTCTTCTTTCCAATTTCTTCGTGCATAGTCCCTCCTCTGTCTCCTTCTCCCTTATCGAATCTAAATAATTTAAAATATCTAAATTAAATAATAATAATAATAAAGTTAGAACTAGACTTGACACAGATGCAAATAATAAAAAATAATGGTAAATAATTTTTTTACTAACTCGTCGAGACTCACGTTAATGGATAATTTCCTGGGTTGTCTTTGACGTCTCCTTTGCAACTGGTAATAATTAAAATCATCACGCCCTACACCACCACCACCACCATAGTAGTCATCAAGGCCATAGTCGTCATCATAGTAGTAGTCGTCGTAGTAACCCTTGTCCCCGAGGTCAATTTCAATGGGTAGTACTCCTCCGGCATAGAGGGCAACCAGTTTCAGGAAGATGAGTGAACCGAGAAGGAACTGTAGGAAGGATATCTCTCCCAACTCCATACCGTTGGTGTTGGAAGGGTCCACCTCTACTTCTTCAAACAGGGCCTCCGTCTCATCCACCACCATCATCAACAAAATCAACGACACCGCCAATAGCACACCAAAACCGATCCCACCACCAACACATTTCGGTCTCCCCAAAAGCAGCCCCATTTTGGCTATACGGTATGGGTATAGGTCAGTCAATTCCCTTAATTAATCAAATGTTAATACTTTCCCCAAACTAATCTTCTCTAGCCAAGTCAAAATCTCCGACTTAAATACTTCGTTGATCACTTTTTCTTATTTAATGATGAATTTTGTTGGGAATTATCCACAAGAGAATTTAATTGCATGTAAGAGGTTTGCAATAACACCTCTCAGCTCCAAAAAGTGCCGATGGTTAACTTAAAATGTCCTCTTTTCATAACATTATTTATCCTCACAACAGTTGACAATTATCAGACTATTTTATTTTGTGTGTGTGTTTATTTTTGGCACACGAACTTCTTCCTTCACTCGTAAGACCGTGTTTACTGTACAATAATATCACCACACAATGTTTAGCAAAGTTAAATATGTATGATAGAAATAACTGTTTACAAGGAGTATTTTCTATCCTGTGTCACTCTTCCTTACGAAAAATACATCAATCAATTTATATAGTCTAAATATTAACGTGCACACAAAACCACTCTTTGACACACAAATATTATAGATTACGAAGACATTACTATATATATTTTTTTTTTCATTCGCCCCAAAACCACACACCACAACAAAAATATATAATATCCACTTATAGCCTCACTCTTCTATGTAATCAATATATGCTTTCAATTATTGTTTTGTTTTGTTTTTTTCAGTTCTGTAATTATGTTTTCGTCACTTCTACGGTATGATAATTACTGTGATGATTCAAGGTAGTTTTATCTATAATATATATGTTTGTTTTAGTTTAATGCCTAAGTCGATAATTATATTTTCGTCACTTTTGCTGTATGATGATAATTGTGATGATTCGAGGAAATTTTATCTATAATATTTATATATGTTTGTTTTTAGTTTAATGCGTAAGTCGTAATATAATTGAGTGGAGACGAAGGTTATTATAATTTACGTTTCCCCTTTATTATTTTCAAGCAGAGCGTCCTTTCTTAAATTGAAATGGAACCGTTGTCGGGATGAATTGACTCGGTGATGTGGACTAGATGAGGCCAAAACGCTGACTACTGACTTGTGGTGGTGGTGGTGGTATAGGGGTAGGGTTGGAGAGGTGATGGAGGAGGGAGTGTAGAGGTAGTATAAGGGAAAGGGGTAGGGTTTGGGAGGGATGAGTGGTGACTTGTGGTGGTGGTGGTGGTGGGGGTAGGGTTTGGGAGGTGATGGAGGAGGGAGTGTAGAGGTAGTATAAGGGAAAGGGGTAGGGTTTGGTAGGGGGGTGTGGTGACTTGTGGTGGTGGTGGGGGTAGGGGTAGGGTTGGAGAGGTGATGGAGGAGGGAGTGTAGAGGTAGTATAAGGGAAAGGGGTAGGGTTTGGGAGGGGTGTGTGGTGACTTGTGGTAGTGGTGGTAGGGGTAGGGTTTGGGAGGGGTGTGTGGTGACTTGTGGTGGTGGGGGGGGGGTAGGGGTAGGGTTTGGGAGGTGATGGGGGAGGGGGTGTTGATGGTAGAGGTGTTACTGTATAAGGGAAAGGGGTAGGGGTGATGGTGGGGGGGTTTGGAAGGGGGGTGTGGTGACTTGTGGTGGTGGTGGTGGTAGTAGGGGTAGGGTTTGGGAGGGGATGAGGGAGGGGGGTGTTGATCGTATAAAGGTAGTATAATGGAAAAGGGTAGGGGTGGTGGTAGTAGGGTTTGGGAGGGGGATGTGGTGACTGGTGGTGGGGGTGGGGGGTGGAGTTTTGTGGTGATGGTAGGGTTAGGGAAGGAGGGAGGGGAGTGTTGATCGTAGGGGTGGTATGGGTAGGGTTTGGGAGGAGAGGTATGTGGTGGTGATGGGGATAGGGAGGATGGAGGGGGGGGTTGTGGTGATGGTAGGGTTAGGGAAGGAGGGAGGAGGGGGGTGTTGATCGTAGGGGTGGTATGGGTAGGGTTTGGGAGGAGAGGTATGTGGTGGTGATGGGGATAGGGAGGATGGAAGGGGGGGGGTAATGGTCAGGGTGGTAGGGGAAAGGGGTAGGGATGGGGACTGAAGCTAGCTGTAGAAACCTGGAGCATGGTGGAAGGGAAGGGTAGGGGTGAGAAAGGGAGGGAAGGAAGGAAGGGTAGATGGAGGGGGAGGGAGAGGAGGGTAGGGTAGGGGAGAGAAAGGGAGGGAGGGAAGGAAGGAAGGGTAGATGGAGGGGGAGGGGGGAGAAAGGGAGTTAGGGTAGGAAGGGAAGATGGAGGGGGAGGGAGAGTATGGTAGGGGAGGGGAGAGAAAGGGAGGGAGGGATGATGGATGGGGAGGGGGGGAAGAAGGGGAAGGGGAGGGAAGGAAGGAAGGGTAGATGGAGGGGGAGGGAGAGGAGGGTAGGGTAGGGGAGAGAAAGGGAGGGAGGGAAGGAAGGAAGGGTAGGGGAGGGGGGAGAAAGGGAGTTAGGGTAGGAAGGGAAGATGGAGGAGGAGGGGGGGGGAGAAAGGGAGGGAGGGATGATGGAGGGGGAGGGAGAGGAGGGTAAGGGATGGGAGAGAAAGGGTAAGAGGGAGGGAAGGAGGGTAGATGGATGGGGAAGAGAGAGAGAGAGAGAGAGAGAGAGAGAGAGAGAGAGAGAGAGAGAGAGAGAGAGTATGGACGACTGTTGAAAGATAACAATTAAAATACCAAGGAAAATAACAACAGGATTTTTATCATACAGGAGAAAGATGGGAGGGAAAGGAAGGAAAGATGAAGGAAGTGGGATGGAGAGAAGATAGAGAACAAGGGAGATAGAGAGGACACAAGAGATGGAAGAAGGAGAGAGGGAGGAGGAAGAGAATAATTATAATGGACTGTGATGAAAAGAAAGACTATTATAGATTAGTTAATGTAAGTACGAATTAAAATAAATGTGAATACAAAATAAAAGATAAGATAAAAAACTAATAATAATAATAATAATAATAATAATGAATAAATGTGAGAAAACAAATTAAACAAGAAACAAACATATGTTGTTGGTTTTTGGATGTATGAATCGTAAAAATTAACGTAGGTAAGGAAAGCAAGATAGAAACATAGAAAAGAAAAAAGAAAAGAAAAAAGAATAATTGTTGTGGGTGTGGTGGCGGGAACGAACAAACGAACAAACGAACGACCAGTATGACGAGTTGCCAGTTTATCATTTTTTCTACGGGTGACGTTGCCCAGAAAAAATCAAAATCAAAACACATTACCGTAGTTTTGTGAGCATTAATTTCTCCCTTTACATGATAGCAGTGTAGATAATATCATAATACACATTCCCATTTACCTCTAAGTATTAATATTATACACAGAAACACCGTATATATAAACGAAATAACAGGTTAAGTGGTCATATTTGGCATCACGTGTTTGTATAAGTGTAAGAAGACTAAATTTTTTGCAACAGCGGACGAAAGGCAATGAAATGGGTCAAAGCCAGTGTCAGTAGGTGGGTAGGTTGGTTGGTTGGTTGGTTTGGTATGTACCGGGTATGTATAATTCTCCTTCAATCTCTTCTTTCTTCTCTGCCACACCCCACTTTCCTTCCTCCTTTCCCGCCCTTTCTTCGTCTCCTTTTTCTACTATTGGCCTACACCTCTTATTTCTTCCGCCTTTCCCACCCTTTAATGATTCTTCTATCTCCTTTTTCTGCCCCTCCCCTCCTTCGTTCCTACCCTTTCTTTTATCTCCTTTCTCTGTCACACCCATTCCTTGCTCTTTCCCCCACCACCTCTCCCTTCTTTCTCTAGGCTACCATGCTCAATCTTCCTCCTTTCCTACAATTTCTCCTCCTCCTTATCTCTACCAAATCCCTCTTTGGTATATGAAGATAGACTTAAAAGCTGAAGCTGCACTCGCTTGAAAGATGCATGGTAAGAGGTGATGTGACAAGTATTTAAATGGATGAAAGAGTTTAACATAGGTAGGAGACTTAAGTATGTGCATCTATACATACCTGGTACTATACATACATACATATCTACACACATACATGAACCCAAAGGAATGGGTCTGGATCAGGAGCTGACAAGAAATTTCCTAACTTCTTATGTTCTTTTCCTGCCACTTTTCCTCGTTTCCTGGCTTTTTTTCGTTTCTGTTTTTTTCTCTACCACACCCTTTTTTTCCTCCT
Organism: Petrolisthes cinctipes; assembly: GCA_033782935.1. Lineage (NCBI taxonomy): Eukaryota > Metazoa > Arthropoda > Malacostraca > Decapoda > Porcellanidae > Petrolisthes > Petrolisthes cinctipes. The sequence continues at coordinate 5,246 of JAWQEG010006128.1, forward strand.
TTCCAACCTTTTCTCTACCACACCTTTTCTTTCCTCCTTTCCTGCCCTTTCTCTAACACACCATTTCCATCCTCATTTCCTACCCTTTCTCTACTACACCATTTCTTTCTCGTTTCCTACTCTTTCTTCTTCTACTTTTTCGACCACACTCTTTCCTCCTCCCTTACCTTTTTTTTTCTCTTTCCCATTTCTCTCTGTTACCGCAGGGCGGTGTTATAGTGATGAGAAAAGAGTAACACCTGTCATCTCTGTCTCACCCGGAGGTCAGGTCGGGAAAGATCCATCCTGGGGGCTGAACTGATAAAAGGCTGAGGTCTGCCAAGGGGCTAATAGTGTTCTGGGGCTATAGGGCTGGGGCTGAACAGAGGGTCAGATGTTTACACCCTTGTAACAGTGATTTAAACCATATGAGATAAGGTGCATAGAGGGACGCGATTGCCACAACGCCACAAGACAGGCAGTGAAAGAAAAATCTTGGTGGGTGTTGAAAGTTTGACCAGTGTGTGACGGACTCGGATATTATAAAACCCGGAATACGTAAGAACCGTAACTAAGTCTAAGATAGTACTAAGTAAATGAATGATTAAGGCTACTAAAATCATGATACCGATGGGAGTATCAAGTTGATATGAAGTGGATAAACGTGGATATCGAGTGGATATCAAGATGATACTGAGGTGACGATGAGTTGACGATAACAGCAATTTGATAGAGAATAATGATAATCTGTACTTGATATTGATATTCCTGTTCTGTTTGACAGGTTTTGACCCAATTCATAACGGGTTTCATTCTACCTCATCATACCTTATCGCCTTGGTTGGGATTACACTCTCCCATACCCTTTCCTCCTCCTTTCATACCCTTTTTATTTCCTCTTCCTCTACCACACCATTTCCTTTCTTCTTCCTTTCCTACTCTTTCTCCTTCTTCTTTTACCCTGCCACACCCAAACTTTCTCTTACCCTACTCTTTCTTCTAATATTCTCGGTGTTGTATTTTTGTTGTTCTTTTCCGCAGGCGTTATTATTATTATTATTATTATCTTTGTGTGTCTGTGTATGTGAGGTGGGCAGGGTAGCCGCTATGTTTGTTTCTTGGTAAGGGAAGGTGTAGATGTTATTTTCCTTCGTTCTTGTGGTTAATGGTGGCTTAGGCTACGGACGCTTTGTGGTCGCCACACAAGGACGACACGAGTCGTCCATGGGGGGCTGATAATAGCGATTTGTGGTTACGTCACAGAGTCGCCCGTGTGTACGGCTGGCGGCGGCACGGAAACGACAGGCCCAGTGGCGGCCATATTGAAACCCAATAAAGGCGGGAAAATTTGCTGGCCACCGAGCGACCACATGTGGTCCGTGTGTAACAATCCAAGACAAAAATCGCCGCCACGTGTGGTGGGGATCCACGTCTCCTCTCCACAGACGCTTATGTGTTTAGGTTCACCTCAAAACAATGGAAACCTATGAGAAGCCAAGTCCCCTGCTACGGTGTGTAGTCCTTGAGTGGCGACCACAAAGCACCTGTGTGTGAGTGGCAGGTTCAGGAGGGACAGGACAGTGTTGATAGGTACATTTGCCTCCAAAAATTTCGAGACACTATCTGCTAGAGGCAGCTAGACTCTAGCAGATAGGCAACTGTACAATTAAATCTGGAGCAATTGATTCCTCCAAACTATTCCAAGCAACAGGACACCATTATATATGTTAATCTGGTCCTGTTTCCTAGCATATTTTAGAGAAATCAAGGCATTCCAATGTATCAAATATATAAAACAAAGTTAGTGTTATAGCGGGAGAAATTACTTTATACCAGTAAGAGCTCGCCATATTTTACGTTTCCTTTGGCCAATCAAATATATCAGAGAGAATTGATTCAAGCGCGTATAACCGGGGTGACTATATTGTTTCAAATAATTTTGCCCTTAGTCCATACACTCACAGGTCAGTCTGTCCGGTGGCCTGAAGGGGCTGGTTAACTCCAGAATGAAGCATTTCCTAATGAATGGAGTGTCAAAATCGTTCAAATAATAGAAAAATACCCTACTTAAACATATTAGTTAACTAGGGTTGTATATTGTCCAATAATTTCCGTAAATTCCAACCAGAAACACAGCTCATCCTGAAGAGTGATCCGAGTGATAAACTACATGAATGTATTGACCCCATCACTAGTGACTGGACCGGCATGAAGTACCCACACACGCCCATACGGACTGAACCTGACCGAACCCAGACTCAAAAAATCTGTCGGCGAAAGATTCCACGGCGACGGTTGAGGCCGACTACACAGTCGCCTGCACAGGCTGATTATCCTCCCACACTCTCTCGGTTTGGCCTGAACGGGCCAGCTTATGCAGGCCGCCGGACAGGCTGGCCTGTGTGTGTATGGGACCCTTTACATAGGTACACAAAGAATTATATAAACTATTCAATTGTTCATAAAATTTCAGTTGTAAAAGCTGTCTCTCAAACTGGGGAATAGAAATAATGGAAAAGAAATTTTTGTAATAGTTTCCCCATTACAAGTTACAGTTTCCTTCCTCGGCATCTAAGAGAAATCATGTATTTTGGGATGTTTCACGGGTAGCCTAACTTTGAGAAATTAAAACGAGGGTTGTTTGCAGGTCTTATAATCTGTGTGTGTGTGTGTGTGTGTGTTATTAAAGAAGGTAAGGAAATAAGACGAGAATTCCAATTACAAAAATATAAATAAATTACATAAATATAAAATCATTACAGTAAACTCTTTATATAGTGCTAAAAATATTTGTATCCACTACTTCATGGTATTAGTGAAGGGTTGAGTAGGGATTAGGATCATCCACACACACGTAATCACACAAATATACACACATGCAATTATTTATACAATTACACACACACACACACACACACACATTCTCTCTCACTCTACTTCTCCTTCACACACACACACTCATAGTAAATGTACACTTAGGCTAACTGGAAAACATCATAGCCTATGTCACTCCAGTATCAAAACCCCAGTCACTTGATCAGTTAAGACCTATTGCCATAACTCTTCTCCCCAGCCTGTAATGTGAAAGCTTTGTGTTTGATAGTCTCAGCTAACATGTCACATGCCATTGATCATCAGCAATTTGGAAATATGAAGTCATCGTCAACCACTCATTGTCTGGTAAGTCTCCTATGCGGTACTTCAATTACATTACTCTGGAATAAAAAAAGATCTCAGTTGCCCTTGCATTCATTCATTTTAAAAAGGCTTTCGACTTGGTATAGACCATAGCGTAATATTGAAGAAAGCTCTAGACATTGGAATTGAGTCTAATCTAGTGGCATGACTGGCAAATTTCCTGTGTGACAGACGTGAGGCAGTACTTCACCATGGTGCAGTGTCCACAAACCAACACTTCCACTGTGGCGTGCACCAAGGGGCAATGATGTGTTTCCCTGTACTTCCTCATCTTCATCAATGACGCCCTGACAAACACAATATATCGTTGGAAATATGTGGTCGACTCAACCGTTGGTGCAGTTATAAACAACATGTATCCTGATTATCACCTTCTGCAACAACACCTAACCAACTTACAGACATGGACCATAACGTCTCCATCAACTTCAACAAAACAGTGGTGATGAACTTCCACACGACCACTACACTACCACCATCACCACCATCAGCAATGACGCTCGGACATCACCAAGTATTGAACACCACCAAGCTACTAGGGGTCTTACTGGACGACAAGTTAAACTGAAAAAAACAGGTCAGCATCACCATCCAGTCAGTCACATACCGCCTGTACATCCAACGACGACTCAAGTCCCTAGGTACACCCCAAAAGGAACCTTCATCATCCCCAAACTGACTATGCCTCCCCTGCCTGGTTATCATCCATCAACATGACACAAAGACACCAACTGGAGCGAGTACAGAAGCGGACCTGCCGCATCATCCTAGGAGTGGCTTATAACACCTACCACGAGGCACTGGATACCCTAGGGATACCACCAATGGTCACCAGACACCAACAACTCCTCTGGGACTTTGGCAAGCAACTCCGAATCCACACACGTCACTAATAAGTCTATTGGTCTTGACAGAGAACTCCTACCACCCACCATTACCAAGCCCAGCCACTCAGTCCGCCACCACAACATACTATAAGACCAGGCAATCAGAGTAACAACAGACAGATACAAGATCGGCCATAAATACAAATCATCAGTAAATATGTACTATGTCTGTGTATTTGTGCGTGTGAGTGAGAGTGTGCGAGTGAACATGTGGGTGTATGTATTTGTAAGTGAAAGTGTGTGAGTGGACATATGCGTAGACTACATGTTTTTGAGAATGTCTATTTAATTACATATTACTGTTATGTAAACCTGTATATATTTATATTTCATTAGCACCATTCGACCCATCTATATTTTCATCTTTTGGCTGTATACATCAAATAAACCGTTTTTTATTATTATTGATCAGTATTCACACACATACATTTATACCGGTATAAAACTTCTGTTCACCACAGACAACCGAGCGTGTATTATTTTTACGGTTCTACCAGAGAGAGAGAGAGAGAGAGAGAGAGAGAGAGAGAGAGAGAGAGGAGCTCTCTCTCTCTCTCTCTCTCTCTCTCTCTCTCTCTCTCTCTCTCTCTCTCTCTCTCTCAAAAGTATATTACCGTATGCTCCAACTCTTCAATGAAACAAGATTCCTCCTAAACCACAACATGACGCAAGTTGATGTGTGTGTGTCTATTTCCCGCCAAAACCACAACAATGACCACCAAATTATATACATATGTGTGTGTGTGTGTGTGCGTGTGTGTGTATGTGTGTGTTAGGGAGGAAAGAAAATAAGGATGTCATATGGAGTACAGTAAATCCCGCTTATATCCTAATCAATCCGGTGTGTGTGTGTGTGTGTGTGTGTGTTATACTTTCCTGGCCTAGTGTGTGTATGTGTGTGTATTATACTTGCTTCACACACACACACACACACACACACACACATAAAACTCAGACCAGACCAGTCCAAAGTATGGTGTCCTGCTTAGCCTAAACTTTACGGGTAATTAACTCTCTTAAATGTGTGTCAACGGACCAACTAATTTCACCAAACTATTCCAAGCAACAGGCCACCATTATTATTATTATTATCCATCTGGCCCTGTTTCCCGACATACTTTGGAGGAATCAAGACACTCCAATGCATAGCAGGGAATAATGAGATGCTTCCTGTATACTGGATGGTGATAAATGAGTTGGGGTTAATGTTGAGTCGTGAGTGAGTCGTGCGTGAGTCGTGAGTGAGTCGTGAGTGAGTCGAGAATAATAATAATAATATTTATCATTATTATTATAGTTTAGAGGAATCATTTAGTAGCTTCTGCAGATTATTTTTTTCGACTAGGCTACATGTGACACAACACACACACACACACACAGGCCCCGATGAAAAAATGACATTAAAAAAAAAAAAACTACAACACTACTTACGTCATCAGAGAGTTGTGTGTCGTCGCTGTTATTGTTGTTGTTATTATTGTTCTTGTTATTGTTTCTGTTAGTGTTATCGTCGTTGTTGTTGGCTAGTGAGCGTGGTTCCGTGTTCAAATTGCGATAACCGTTATTTTTGGGGTGGTGGTGGTAGGGGTGGTGGTGGGGATGATGATGGTGGTGGTGGTGGTGGTAGGGATGGTAAAAGTGACTGTCTGGCGTGAGGGGGTATAAACTGCTTTTCTGGCTATCGTAGTAACTTCCTTGTTCATCGTTGTAACCTCCTTGTTCATCGTCGTAGTTATTTTCTTGGCCATCGCGACTATTAATATTAGTTTTATCGTAGTAACTTCCTGGACCATCTCGATTATTTATATGAGTTTTATCGTAGTATCTTCCTTGGCTATCGTAGTAACTTCCTTGGTTATCGTAACTGCCATGAGTAAGCCTATTATCGTAGTAACTTCCTTGGTCATCGTAGTAACTTTCTTGGTTATCGTAACTACCATGAGTAGGCCTATTATCGTAGTAACTTCCTTGGCCATCGTAGTATCCTCCTTGGTTATCGTAACTGCCATGTGTATTATCGTAGTAGCTTCCTTGACCATCAAAGTAATTTTCAAGGTCATTGATGTGACCTTCTTGCCTATCGTGACTGGCATGAGTAGTATCGTAGTAACTTCCTCGAGAATCATCGTAACTTCCTTCAGCATCGTCGTAAGTTCCTTGAGAATGGTCGTAACTTCCTTGAAAATTATCGTAACTTCCTTCAGGATTGTAGTAACTTCCTCGAAAATCATCGTAACTTCCTTCAGCATCGTCGTAAGTTCCTTGAGAAACGTAACTTCCTTCAGGATCGTAATAACTTCCTTGAGAATGGTTGTAAGTTTCTTGAGCATCGATAAAACCACCTTCATGTCCTTCCTGCTTATCGGAGTATCTGGTGTTGTTGTTATTTGTGTTGGTGTATTTGTAGTAGGGTTTATTACCACCTGTGAGGACGTAGGACAGTGAAGCCCATATATCCTGTAGATCGACTTGGATGGGTAAGTTTCCAGCCAACGAGAGGAAGATGATATGGAAGAACACGAGCCCAAACACTAAACCTTGTATAATACTTAGTTTGCCCAGATAGATACCGTAGGTGTTGGTGGGTGTGAAGCCGAGGGCGAGGGCACTACCGTCCACGTGGTATATGGTACAGATGAAGGTTAGAATGATCACTAAGGCCGCCACACAAGGCTTGGGGGACGTTGACGCCATTTTGAGTTAATACAATTGTTTTTTTGTTTTGTTTTAAGTGACCAGATGTAGGGTAGTGTTAGTGAGTCATTTTGTATTGTGTTTATTTATTAATTTCTTTATTTATGTATCTATATTGGGTGGGTTTACTTGCTTTAGGTTATGTTATTTTAAATTCAGTAGGTGGGTGTTGGCAAAGCACTCTGGTGAAGAGATTGGGTACTAAAATACTACGAGCCTACTTCGAACCACACAAACAAATGACAGAGAAGACGAACCTATTTCAAATCACAAATTTATGACAGAGAAAACGAACCTATTTCAACTCACACAAATAAATGCATGACAGTGAATACAAATCTAAATAAAACTACTGTACTGTGATCTTAATTAAATTACATAAGCTTATTGGTGGACTTTTGAAGCTCATTGTCATTTCACTCAATTTTTTTCACTTTCTTCGTCACGTTTTCTCATTCTTCCACTTTTTTTCTTTATCTATTTTCAACATTTTCTCTCTATTGTCTCTCAGTTCTTTACATATTTTCTATCATTCTCTATACATTAGGTTATATTTCCCTGTTTCCCTCTTTTTCTATATTTTCTCCATCTTGCTCTATTCTATTTACGTTTTCCTATAGCTTATTTCATCTCCATTTTCTCTTTAACTTTCCCTCATTTTTTCAACATTATTTAACTTTATATATTTTTTTTAATCTTTTTTCTACCTAGGCTAGGCTAATAATTTTCTCTATTTATTTTCTATTAGTCGGAGGGATATCACATCCAAAAATTTACACACCGAGTTAAGTATAATCCACAAACAACAATAACAACAACAACAACAGCAGCAGGCAAGGTTTTGTTTTTCTTGGGTCAAAATATATTCCTAAATGGATAAAACGAGCAAAAACACAAACACCAGATAATGAAAGGTAATAAATAGTGAAACAAAAACAAATCCGTTGTATAATGAAAACTAAAACACAAAACCACCACTCGTTGAATATAAAACAAACACAAAAATTCACTCGTTGAATATAATAAAAACACAAAACCACACTCGTTGCGTCAAAAAAATAAACACAAAAACACACTCGTGGAGTATAATACACATATAATCGCTGAATATAAAATAGCAAACATAGAGTCGCTAAATATAAAAACACACACTCGCAAAAATTAATATAAAAAACAAAAGCACCCACGAAAATAATACGCTCGTTGACACAAAAGTAAGTAAGCTATGGGTTTGTGACAAAGAACTGGGAGGCAGACATATACAGTAGGCTAGACACAGAGACTTGTTCCGTTCTCTAAGATGCTCTGAAGGATACTGCTGGTGTGTGTAGGCTATGTGTGTATGGTGGACATTTGGTGGTGGTGGTGGTGGTAATGTGTGTGTGTGTGTGTGTGTGTGTGTGTGTGTGTGTGTGTGTTACAGGATTATAAGCAGCTCTGGACGTGTGTGTGTGTGTGTGTGTGTGTGTGTGTTACAGGATTATAAGCAGCTCTGGACGTGTGTGTGTGTGTGTGTGTGACAAACATTTAATAAGGACTGAAGTATTGGAAAGTGGAAGTGTGTGTGTGTGTGTTTATACAGTCGCTTACTTAAGTTTCAATACATATAAGGTTATACTGTAAATCTAAACAGACTTCGACTACATATTTAAATAGATAGACCTATGTTATATTTTCATGTAGGCTAGCCTAATAAGATTGCAATCAAGAAAAAATGTAACCCCCTCTCCTCCCCCACCCTACTTACCCTGAATTGTGGCACTGTCACAACCATAGATACGAGTTGTGAATCTGGATAAGAGTGAGAAGGTGTTGATAGTAGGAAGGGATGTGTGTGTGTGTGTGTGTAAAGAAGACAGGGTTGATGGAGATGTTACAATGAGACACATGTGATGTTTCCAACACACACACACACACACACACACACACACACACACACACGTACGTGTACATATATATATATATTACCATACATACGGTACATGTAAATATTACGTGTTACAGTTATGTTACGGGATAACTGTTTGGTTACTACAAAAGGGAATATCCAATGTGTGTTTTAATGACCAATACCATATAATATAGAGAGCGTGTGTTTGAATTGTCAAAATACGCTAAGGGGTTTTGATCTTAACACCAGTATGATATACAGTAAAAAATCTGAATGTGTGTTTACTGAGGAACAAATTATCTGTTTCCTGGCCTGGATTGGAGGAATCAGTATAGCCTAGCCCTCCAGTACACCTACCCCACAACACACGACCCCCTTTAAAGGTAGCCTAATAATAAAAATAATTACTGTGTGTGTGCGTGTGTGAGGGGTTTCTCTTGCCATATTTTCCTACTTTCTTAAGTGCCATATGGTCTAGTTACTCTAGTAGGTAAAATACAGTACCTGGCACGTGGCTGGTGTGGTCTGTCTGTATGTTTGTGTGTGTCTGTCTCATTGTCTGTCCGTCACGCACACACACACACAAAAATATATGATTCACACACACACATGAAATACACACATACATACATTCATGCACACGCTCGCAATCACGCAGCATGACTTATTTTTGGTGAAGCAAAGTGGTGGTGATGATGATTGTAGTGGTGGTGAAGGAGAGGAAGAGTATGAGGGTGGTGGTGGTGACAGTGCTGATGGTGAGTGGTGATGGTGGGTGGGGGTGGAGAGGGAGAGAAAGAGGGTGGTGATGGTGTTGGTGAGGAAGGTGGAGAGGGAGGTGAAGATGGTGGTGGTAGTGGTGGTGTTGGTGAGAGGTGGTAATGGTGGTGGAGAGGGAGGTGAAGGAGGGTGGTGGTAGTGGTGGTGTTGGTGAAGGAGGGTGGTGGTAGTGGTGGTGTTGGTGAGAGGTGGTAATGGTGGTGGAGAGGGAGGTGAAGGAGGGTGGTGGTAGTGGTGGTGTTGGTGAAGGAGGGTGGTGGTAGTGGTGGTGTTGGTGAGGGAGGTGGTGATGGTGGTGGAGAGAGGTGAAGATTGTGGTGGTAGTGGTGGTGTTGGTGAGGGAGGTGGTGATGGTGGTGGTGTTGGTGAGAGAGGTGGTGATGGTGGTGGAGAGGGAGGTGAAGGAGGGTGGTGATAGTGGTAGAAGTGAAGGAGAGGGACGGAGGGAAAAAGAGGAGGAAGAGATGTGGGAGAGGAAGAGAAAGCAGAAGATTAAGAGAAGGAGGAGGAGAAGGGGGAAGGAGTAATAGGTGAGAAAAGAGGAGGAAAATTTGGTGGAGGAGGAGGGAGGGAAACACAAAGAGAGTGGCAGAGAATGGAGTGGAGGTGGAGTGGGGTGGGACAGGTAGTGGGATGCAGTGGGGTACGGATGGAGTCAAGTGGGATAGGGGTGGAGTGGGGTACAGGTGGAGTGGGGTAGGGGTGGAGTGTGGTGAGACAGGGAGTGGGATGGAGTGGGGGGGGGGGATGCGGGAGGAGACAAGAACAAGACACAATACAAGTGTAACATCTGGGCCATGAAGGCAGGTCAACTTTTCACACACACACACACCCTCATCCTCAAACACACACACACACACATCCTCAAACACAAACACACTCACACACACACCCTCATCCTCAAACACACACACACACACACATCCTCAAACACAAACACACTCACACACACCCCCTCATCCTCAAACACACACGAACACAATCATCCTCAAACACACACACACACACCCTCATCCTCAAACACACACACACACACCCTCATCCTCAAACACACTCACAATCATCCTCGAACACTCACACACGCCCTAATCCACACACACACATCCTAATCCCCCCCCTTCCCCGCCCAAACACACACACACTCCAGTAATAATAATAATAATAATAATACCAAATTTCTTCTCTCAAACATTTTTCCTTCTTACGGTACCTCTCTCTGCATTGTGGCACAGGTCAAGTTTTTTTTTTCCCCTCACAACATTCTTTCTGCCTCTCCATGCAATTGGTCTGGTTGTAGCACAGTTTATAATGTTTTGTTTTTTTCTCCAAACATTTGCATTGTGACATAGTTAATCGTATTCTTAAACGCTATAGTATGTATGGTACTGTATACAAAAAATATATATATACAGTACAGTTTATTATACATATATATTCCTGTATTAATTGTAAAACAGTTAATAATTAAACATTTAAGTTTTGTTTATCCCTAGAGCCTAATAATGTTTAACTTACAATACAATACAGTATTATACTCAATTATACTGTATAACTCATCTATCTGCAAAATCCTACTCATACACAAAAAATGCATTCCTTTTCTCCCTGCACTGAATGGAAATACAGAAGTGAAAACAAAAAAACACTATCTTTGAAAATCCAGTGTAAGTATGCATGGTATAGGCTATATTTGTGTGAAGGTTAGCATGTTAGTAATGTATAATATAAAGACTTCTTCCTGTAGGCTATAACACTAACATACACAATTGATAGTAACTCTTATTTTTTCACAATGTTGACATAGAAAACCATAATGGTGGAGAAGGTTAGTGTAAAAACCATTGGTATTTCTGAAGAACATGTGCATCTTATTTTTTTCAAAGGTTAGATTAGATTAGGTACAATTTTTTCGGCATTTATTGAAAGAATTACCGTTTTGTAGCAGTGTTGCCAGATCCGGCTAGGTCCCAGTATTTTGCCCCGGTCATTTCCTGTACTTTACCATAGTTATTTCCCGGTAGTTTGCCTAGGTTAGGTCCCGGTAGTTTGCCCAGGTTAGGTCCTGGTAGTCTGATGCGGTCTAGGTTAGGTTAGGTAAGGTCAGGCTAATTTCAAAATGCCTCATTTGAATATGCCCGGGCTATCTTGAAAATGGGGCATTTGCGGAGGAAATGCCATAGAAGAAAATAGTCTTAGAATGATCTAAATAAGTGGGTAATGAAGGTAGAAAAACCGTACGCAATAACGGCAATTTTTTCAATATTTACCGTTTTTTCTTCACAATATTATATTAAAAAAAAAATAAACAGAGGTAAACGAGTCCTTCAAGTAGCACGAAACACACACCCATATGGAAGGAGTGTGTTTTGTGGCATAGTCAGGAGGAATGAGAAGCTTCCAATTCTAATACACGATCAAAGAATCCTTAAGTAATCTTCAGAAATACCCAAAGATAATAATGGAACCACAACAGACACATGCACTTACTTTGAATCTGTTCATCTCGAGTCCTTTTCCAATATTCACTATTAAATTGAAAAATTACTTCCTTGGGTGCGAATTAAATGGATAATTGTAGGAAAATAGGGTTTAACTTTACTATCCCACAATGCGAGACCATAGCCTAATTCAGGGAGTAATTCACTTTTGTTACATTAATAGGAAACAGGACCCGATGAAGAAAAATAATGGTGTTCTGTTGCTTGGAATAGTTTGGAGGAATCATTTGCTCCAGATTTACCAACACTGTACTTCCCCCTTAACCAATATATGTTTTTGTTTTTATTCCCGAGTGAAAATACTCAATGAAAACAAGACGTCATTATATATAAGTTAGTACAAATTACAATTGTCTATTACAACTTATTCCATTTTTCCACGAATATATTTTCACTTTCTGGGCATCCCTGAGAACCAAAACTTCACTCCCATTATTAACAGAACGGTCTTATGATTCAATTAACGAAATAAAACATGGGATATAATTATAGACACCATGAATTTAAATGACGACAGTTCATCACTTTCTTTGTTTATTTAACGCATTTTTTTTCAGTTTTTCACTTCCTGGGTAACTTGGGGACCTTATCGTTACATTCACTATATTTGGTATCAATAACAATGCCTTATAATCAGTTAAATAAGAAAATAATTCCACCACACAAACCACGTCTTTCACATGTATCAAAGTGTGACAAGTGACTGATTGTGACTGAGTGACTAGCTTTTGAACGGCACACTTCAACCTTTTCCTTATTATCTTTTTTTATTGTTCCGGATCTCTTCGTTTTATTTATGTTTTTTTTTACTTTATTTTCTCTTGTTTTCCAGTTATGCAAACGATGATTGGCTGAGAGGGATCACGTAAACTAAGAAAATAGGTGGATTCTTATTAGCTTATCCCTGCTGGGTAATGTCGCCTCAGTAAGAAAAAAAAATTAAATAGATAAAATAAAACAAAACAAAACAAAATATACTAAATAATACTAAAAATACACCTATAATAATAATAATAATACCCCTTAATAAACCCTTAAATACCGATAATAATAATACCAGACAAATAATAATACCAGTTTTTGGACTCACATCAGCGGGTGGAAGTTGATGAGTGGCGTTGAATTCCCCGAGACCCGCGAAGCTCCTGTAGTAAGCGGCTTCATCCTCCTCGTCAGAACGCCTCAATATGGCAAAATTGAATAGATATACCCAGCTACTCCACACTAGTCCCAGGTCTACATCAATGGGTAACACTCCTATGGTGGTGAGGGCCACTAATTTCAAGAACACTAGAGTGAGTAAGATGGTTTGTAGCGATGACAATTCCCCCAATGAAAAGCCGTTCGAATTGGAGTTGCCAATGGACACTTCGGTTATTAAGGTACTCACGGATGGCACCCACGACACCGTCAGCCACAGAGCACTCCATGCTAATAACCAGAGGAGTCTTGAGGTGCTTCTGCTGGTGTGTGTACGTAGGGCAGACGAAGACGCTGACGAAGATATCACGGTCATGGTATATAGGTGTGTTGTGTGTGTGTTTGTGTAAGCTTTTCCACTGCCCTTGTGTGTGTGTGTGTGTGTGTGCAAGCTCTTCCACTGTCCTTGTGTGTGTAAGCTTTTCCACTACCCTTGTGTGTGTGTGTGTGTGAGTGCAAGCTTTTCCACTGCCCCTGTGTACGTTTACCCTTAAATAATTGTGTATACGTGTGCCCTTGTGTGTGTGTGTGTGTGTGTGTGTGTGTGTGTGTGTGTGTGTACAAGCTATTCCACTACCTTTAATTGTGTACGTGTGCCCTTAATTAATGTGTACGTATAACCTTATGTGTGTACAGACTATTCTATTGCAATTATATGTATGTGTACGTGTGCACTTCAGTATCTGTCCAAGCTATTCCACTGACCTCTTTTCAGTCTTTTGTATATACTGTATGTGTGTACGTCGAGAGAATACCACACCAGGAACAAGAACATCCACAAACACACACAGAGACAAGGTGGTGGTTGGTTTGTGGTGGCTGTAAAGGGCATGGGTACACTAAACACTGTCTGGCGGTCTGCTGGCTGGCACGTCGGCAATGAAATGAACTGGTTGGCTGTTGGCTGGTACTTGCTTGCTGGGTTGGGCTAGAAGTAAGATTTGGGCATGCACTGTGAAGCCGGTTTGTCCTCTTTTTGCTTCAGGAAAATATAACATCGCCTTCACCTCTCCCCATGCTAGCTCCTCCTACTCCTCCCTCCCTTCCTTCCTCTCTCACGATTTCTACCCTCTCCCTAGCTCCCTTCCTCTCTCCCTCCCTCTCTCTACCCTCACAGTCTTTCTACTCTCTCTACCTCTCTTCCTTTTTCATTCTTCCCTCAACCCCTTCATTCTTCCTCCTCTCTCCATCCTCCCTCACTGTCTACCTCTCTTCCTCCTCCCTCACAGTCTACCTCTCTTCCTCCTCCTTCACAGTCTACCTCTCTTCCTCCTCTCTCCTGTCTCCCTCACAGTCTACCTCTCTTCCACCTGTCTCCCTCACAGTCTACCTCTCTTCCTCCTCCTTCACAGTCTACCTCTCTTCCTCCTCCTTCACAGTCTACCTCTCTTCCTCCTCTCTCCTGTCTCCTCACAGTCTACCTCTCTTCCTGTCTCCCTCACAGTCTACCTCTCTTCCACCTCACTCCCTCCATCCTCACAATCTACCTCTCTTCCTCCTCACTCCCTCCCTCCATCCTCACGTATGTACAGTCTACCTCTCTTCTCCTCTCTCTCATTTCAACCCCCACCATTCTTCCACTCTTCTCAACCCCCTCATTCTTCCTCTCAAGCTCCCTCCAGGGCTACCACACATGCACAATCTCTCTATCTCTTTTCCTCCTTCCACCCATGCACAATCAAACCACACCTATTCTCTCCACACTCCAATGTACCAAAAGTATAAATTGCAATACCTAATAAGATAATAATTAACAGGGTATAATTTCTCCCACCATCCAGGATTTCGTTCCACTATAGATAATCAACTTAAAAGGGGAGATTGATTTTCTTGATGTTGGTGAAATGGAACTATCAAACTATCCCTTGAAACTGAGCCTTTATTTATTATTTTAGCACCATATAGGACGTGTGTTTTCTGGCATAGTTAGGAGGAATCAGTAGCCTTCTAATTCACCAACAAGAGAATCTCCCTTAACATTATATTTATTGACTGCCCAGAGAGAGAGAGAGAGAGAGAGAGAGAGAGAGAGAGAATTTGCTACTTCGTCTTCTTCTCCTCCTGCCCCTCCTACTCCTCCTCCTCCTCCTCTTCTTATCCTCCTTCTCTCTCCTCCTCCTTCTTATTCATCTTCTTCCACCTCCTCTTTTCCTTCTCATTTTCATTCACCATCCCTTCCATCTCCTCTTCTTCTGCACTTCCTCCACTCTGTCCACCCTCTTCTCCTCCTCCCCCTTCTCCTCCTCATCCTCCTTCTCCTCCTCTTCCTCTTAATCCTCCTTTTTCTTCTTTCTATCCTTTTCCTCTCTTAGTACAACCTCGTAAGGATCAGTATGTGTGTTGCTGTTTGACTTTCTTTGTACTCGTGTTCAAAGGGTCATTCTCCTTCACGCTTCACTGCAAATGTTACCAGGTCACAAAATATTTAAAAAAAAAAAAGTATAGAATGTTATATAGATTATTATTCTTATACTTCTTTCTTCCTACCTTGCATGTCTAAGTGTGTGTGTGTGTGTGTGTGTGTGTGTGATTCAATATATCGTTAATCTTCGGTGATTGGAGGTGTGTGTGTGTGTGTGTGTGTGTGTGTGTCTGTGTGTGTGTGTGTGTGTGTGTGTTTAATTATATATAAATTTGAACATGAATGGATAAAATGAAATATGATAGTGATGAAATTTTTTGCATTTGAGGAGAGAGAGAGAGAGAGAGAGAGAGAGAGAGGAGAGAGAGAGGAGAGAGAGAGAGAGAGAGAGAGAGAGAGAGGAGAGAGAGAGAGAGAGAGAGAGAGAGAGAGAGAGAGAGAGAGAGAGAGAGAGAGAGAGAGAGAGAGAGGGGGGGGGGAGATAGAGAGGGATAGGGAGATAGAGAGAGAGAGGGAGATAGATAGAGAGAGAGAGGGAGATAGAGAGAGAGGGAAATAGAGAGAGAGAGAGAGAGACTGTTCATGAAGTGTATAGGTTCATTGTGTGTTGTAAGAGTCCCAGTCCCACCCACTACACTACCCATGGTAAGTATTATATTATCTAAGGTGGAAAACTGCTTGAAATATCACACCTTACACCCCAAGATACAAGGTAATACACACAATACAACTACTGATTCTATTGAGTTTAATGAGTGTGTTAAATAGACAAGTGTATATAGATAATAATGTTTACTTTTCACACAAGAATCAAAGCTAAACTGTACATTTATATACTTACATATCTGTGTGTGTGTGTGTGTGTGTGTGTGTGTGTGTGTGTGGAGGGGGGTTCCATTTATAAGGGGGTTGTTGCCACTAATATTGAGGGGGTGAGGGGGGTCGTAAGGGGGTTCCGCTGAGTATCACCAAAAGCAAAAGGTGTTCCGTTAGTTGGAAAAGTTTGAGGTGCACTCACTGCTTTAGGTCATACGAGGTTAATGTGTTCGATTCAGTTTGTATGTTTGTTTGTATGTGTGTATGAATTAGCCACCGTTCTACAATAATAATGATGATAATAATAATATCCCCTCCCTCAACCCCTCTTCCAGCCTCCCCCCACCCCTCCACCACACCCCCCCCCCTCCACCAGCCTGTCTCCCCCTCCACCACACCCCCACCCCCTCCACCCCCCCCCCCCATTCCAGCCTCCCCCCTTTCCACCACACACCCCCACCTCCACCCTCCCCCCCCCCTCCACCACACACACCTTTCCGTATCATCTCCCCATGCACCGCCCCCCCCCCCCCACCAACTGTCTCCAAACACCCCCCTACCCTCCTGTCTCCAAACACCCCCTCCTCCTCCACACACCCATTTCCTCTCCTCTTGTCTCCTGCCCCCCTTCCCCCCACCCCAGTCACCACACCCCAACAACTGTCTCCAAACATCCCCTCCTCTTCCACACACCTCTTCCCTCTCCTCTTGTCTTCTCTCCCCCCCTCCCCCCACTCCAGTCTCCACAACCCCACCTCACGTCTCTACACCCCCCCTTCCTCCACACCCCCCCACCAACACACACTCAGACACACACACCCCTCCTGTCTCATCACCCCTACACCCCTCCTCCAGTCTACTCCCCTCTTTCCTCCACACATCCCTCACCCCCTCCCCTCCGAATTCCACACCTACACCAACTCTCTACACCCCCCCCCTTCCTCCACACACACACACACCCCTCACCCCCCTTCCCCCACCTCCTCCACCCCCCCACACCTCCTGTCTCTACAACCCCCCTTCCTACACACCCCCCCACCAACACACACTCAGACACACACACCCCCTCCTGTCTCATCACCCCTACACCCCTCCTCCAGTCTACCCCCCTCTTTCCTCCACACATCCCTCACCCCCTCCCCTCCGGATTCACACCTCCACCACTCTCTACACACCCCACCTTTCCTCCACACACACACACACACCCCTCACTCCCTTCCCCCACCTCCTCCACACCCCACCTCCTGTCTCTACACCCCCCCCCCCCTTTCCACACACACACACACCCCTCACTCCCTTCCCTCACCTCCTCCACTCCCCCACCTCCTGTCTCTACAACCCCCCTTCCCCCCACCCCACATACACACACACCTCACCCCCTCCAGTCTCCACACCCCCACCTGCTGTCTACAACCCCCCCCCCTTCCTCTACACACACCCCCCTCACCCCCCTTCCCCCACCTCCTCCACACCCCCACCTCCTGTCTCTACAACCCCCCTTCCTACACACACACACACACACACCTTCACCCCCCTCCGGATTTCACACCCTTACCTCCTGTCTACACCCCCCCCCCCTCCCCCACCAACTGTCTCCTCATCCTCCCCTCCCCTCCGGATTCCACACCCCCACCTCCTGTCTCTACACCCCCCCCCCTTCCTCCACACACACACACACACACACCCCTCACCCCCTTCCCCCACCTCCTCCACACCCCCACCTCCTGTCTCTAAACCCCCCTTCCCCCCACCACACACACACACACACACACACCCTAACCCCCTTCCCCCACCTCCTCCACACCCTCACCTCCTGTCTCTAAACCCCCCTTCCCCCCCACCCCACACACACACACACACACAACCTCACCCCCCTCCAGTCACCACACCCCACCTCCAGCAGTCTATACGCCCCCCCCCCTTCCTACACCCCCCTCACCCCCTCACCCCTATAATTGGTTTTGGGTACAACTAAAAAAAAAAAAAAAAAAATAGTTTTGGGTACATCTTAAAAAAAAAAAAAAAAAAAAAAAAAAAGTTGATGATTAATAGAACATCTTTTTTGCCTTCAGGGATATAATACACTTTTTTTTTTTTTGTTACATAGGAGTGCCTTGATTCCTCCAAACTATGCCAGGAAACAGGACCAGATGAACAAAAATACTGGTGTTCTGTTGCTTGGAATAGTTTGGAGGATTCATTTGGTCCAGATTTTGCCAACACTGTATATGTGAACCCTTATACCTGTGTCAACCACCTCTTATACTCATCCTCATCCTTCTCTTTCTCCTCCTTCTCCCTCTTCTCCTCCTCCTTCTTCTCCTTCTCCTTTCTCATTCTTTTCCTTCTCTTCCTCCCCTCTTCTCTTCTTTCTTCTTCTCCTCCTCCCCTTTCTCTCTCTTTTCATTCGCCTCCTTCTTCTTCTTCTCTTTCTCCTCCTTCTCCTTCTCCTCCCTCTTCTCCTCCTCCCCTTTATCCCTCTCTTCCTTCTCTTCTCCTCCTCCCTCTCTCATTCTCCTCCTTCTTCTCCTCCCTCTTCTCCTCCTCCCCTTTATCCCTCTCTTCCTTCTCTTCTGCTTCTCATCCTCCTCCTTCTCCTCCTCCCTCTTCTCCTCCTCCCCTTTATCCCTCTCTTCCTTCTCTTCTGCTCCTCCTCCTCCTTTCTCCTTCTTTTCTTCCTCCCCTTTCTCCCTCTTCTCCTCATCCTCCTTCTCCTCCTTCCTCCCATCCTCCTCCTTCTTCTCCTCCTCCTTTCTCATTCTTTTCCTTCTCCTCCTCCCTCTTCTTCTCTTTCTTCTTCTCCTCCTCCTCCCCTTTCTCTCTCTTTTCCTTCGCCTCCTCCTTCTCCTCTTCTCCTCTTTCTCCCTCTCTTCCTCCTTCTCCTCCTTCCCTTTCTCCCTCTCCTCCTTCTCCTCCTCCCCTTTCTCCCTCTCTTCCTTCGCCTTTTCTCCTCCTCCCC
This sequence comes from Petrolisthes cinctipes, assembly GCA_033782935.1. Classification (NCBI taxonomy): domain Eukaryota; kingdom Metazoa; phylum Arthropoda; class Malacostraca; order Decapoda; family Porcellanidae; genus Petrolisthes; species Petrolisthes cinctipes. The sequence continues at coordinate 24,510 of JAWQEG010006128.1, forward strand.
TTTCTCCCTCTCCTCCTTCTCCTCCTCCCCTTTCTCTCTCTTTTCCTTCGCCTCCTCCTTCTTCTTTTCCTCCTCCCCTTTCTCCATCTTCTCCTCCCTCTTATCCCTTCCTTTCTCCCTCTATTTATCCTTCTCCTCATTATTTCTCCCTCTTTTCCTTCTGCTCTTGTCCTCATCCTCCTTTCTCCCTCTCTTCTTCCTTCTCCTATTCTTTGTATTCTCCTTTATCCCTCTCTTCCTTCTCCTTTATCACTCTCTTCCTTTTCCTCCTTCCCTTTCTCCCTCTCTTCCTCCTCCTCTTTCTCCCTCTCTTCTTCCTCCTCCCTCTTATTCTTTCCTTTCTCCCTCTCTTCCTTCTCCTCTTTTCATCCCTCTTATCCTTTCCATTCTCCCTCTCTTCCTCCTTCTCCTCCTTCCCTTCTCCCTCCCCTCTTCTTCCTCTTTCTCCCTCTCTTCCTCCCTCTCTTCCTTCGCCTCCCTTTCATCCTCCTCTCTTTTCTCCCTCTCTTCCTTCTTCCCCTGCTCTCTTTCCTCCTATTTTGCTTCTTTCTCCTCCTCCTCTTTCTCCTCTCTTTCTCCCTCTCTTCCTTCGCCTCTTCTCTTCTTCCCTCTCCTTCTCCTCCTTTCTCCCTCTCCTCTTCTTCCTCTTTCTCCTCCTCCTTTCTCCCTCTCTTCCTCCTCTTTTTTACTTCTTTCTCCTTCTCCTCCTCCTCCTATTTCACCTCTTCCACCTACACTCCTATTCTCCTCTTCTTCCTTTCTTTTTTTCCTTCTCTCTTCCATCTTCTTTCCTTTCCCTCTTCTCTTTCTGCTCTTTTTCTTCCTTCTCTCTCTTCCTTCTTCACCCTTTCTCTTCTTATTTCTCCTCCTGTTCCTGATTTATTTATTTATTTCTTATTTATTCCTTCTTATTCCTCCTTCCTTCCTTTCCACCCTCCCCCCTTCCTTCACCTTCCTCTTCCTCCCCTCTTCTCCTTCCTTCTCTTGTGTTTATTTCTTCTTTTTCCTTCTTATTCCT
>JAWQEG010006129.1:0-29647 GCA_033782935.1 Petrolisthes cinctipes
GTTGTAAATCTATCTCCTCAACACATACAGTCTGGTCAAATGTCCCCTCGTCTTTCCTTGCCTGAATGATGCTGAAGTTTGAGATTCGTGATTTTGTGTATGAGAAATGTCGCCTCATCTTCTGCTTCACTATAAATAAAATAATTCTATACTCTAATATTTCAGGACTCGTGATGGTATTTCTTGTTATTCTCCAAGATCAAGAACTAGGAGAGGTGACAAGACTTTTGACCATGACTGTACCGTGCCACTTCCGTGTATCTCACTAGTCTATATAAACATGAGGAGTGCCATGATGCGGTTCGAGTGTGTGTGTGTGTGTTATTCTGGGGCCATCGCAAATACTTCACTCACGCACGCACTCTGGACCACCGGAACACCCATACACTCAGATCCATAATACACTCGTACATATTCATCCATACAACATAGTTTACACACAACTCCATACCAACCTCACCAACGTAACACACACACACACACACAACAAACGCACCGAGAAGTTGAGAACCATCGATCACCCATGCACACAGATTCTCACACGCACACACACACACACACGTAAATGCATACATCTTAGGGTTCCCCGTAACACGAAGGAAGGTGGCCTAAGTTATCTGTTACAAGCTTAGTCAGTGCCGCCCCTGCATTTACTGACTGTGTGGAGGGATAGAAGAGAAGGAACCCGTCATCATGTCCACTTGTAAGATGTTAGTAGCGTTGGCGGTGTGGTGTTCTGTGCTGGCCTCGCTCTCTCAGGTTTGCTATGTCATTGCTTTTTTGCTTAAGGGGCCTGTGATACATATATATACCGTAATGTACGAAATGGAGGTCATCGATTCCTCTATACTGTGGCACAAAACAGTGTTGGTAGTGATAGGGACTTTTTAACTTCCACAATAAAGCCTAAATTGTATATTTCATAACAAACCGAGTCCCCCACTGATACCGAACACAGGCATAAACATATTTAACACGACAAAATAATGTTATTTATGAATTATTTCAAAGATATTATATAACTTCTCGTTATTTGTCTGTCACGTCCCTCTCTCCCTTTCCTAATATCTCACATAGTGCTCGGCCGTGCAGGAGAGCGAGGCCCTTGTGGAATGGTACACCAACCTGTGGGGCATCCTGAACCAGCACCAAATATCTGGCGACGCACCCCAACCTTTCCAACAGTTACAACTACAACAACCACAACCATCAGCTAACACACCCTATGCCATTCCTACCATCAAGACAACCACTCCACCTCACCTTGACAATACCCCGTCCGATCAGTCCAGTGTAACAAAGGGGGGTGAGGCCACCAGCGTTCATACCCTCCAATAGTAAGACAACAACAACAACAACAACGCCAAAACAACCACAACAGCCGCACCCACAACAACTGCTGCTACAACGACAACAACTCAGCCACCAACCACATCTAGGTTTCCGAGTAAGTAATGATGAAGAGTACAATATTTATGGCTGGTATGTCAAGAAGACCAAATAATATACTGTGAACTTAATTGATAAACCGGGCACGCAAGAAAGGATAAACTCAAAAGAGCATATCTGCAGCTTTTCCTTTATTTTATCCTCAAAGTCTGATATCTTTCTTATTTCCTAACTCGAGCAGGATATGACTGAAACCGTAATATATACCGACTGTCCTTTATATTTGTTCGTATCATCATCTCTCACCTCTACACATATTTCTGCTCCGGCGGCATATGACTACTATAGCTGTGATACTAACTGTCCCTTTCTTCTCTCCTCATATCAAGACTGTGGTGCTGTGATTGAGGGGTCGGTGGTGGTGCTGGAGTCATTACCACCCCTGACTACCCTGACCAGTATGACCACGACCTCTACTGTACGTGGGTCATTGTGGTATGTATGTAGTACGTAAAGAACCTCTAGTGTAAACAGGTTGAAGGCTAGCATGACTCTTACAATCTGTGTTACAAAATAGACCCACCAATACTAATAATTGCTCTTTCTGCTTCATGCTAAAATACTGGTCTTGAAATATGTACAAGACTTATCTAAATTCCTATGTACAGTACTTATACGTTTCTAAGGTCTAACACTTAATCATTTGATATATTCTCGCTATGGTCAGTTACTAAAACAAACATACATAAAAAAGTGCTTAGTTACCCATTGAACTTTGTGAAAATATTTGTTTTCTATGATAATATAGATAGACAACCGAAACTATTTTAATGGGATACTTTAACATTCATCGAGTATTGGGTCGTGTACTAAGGGGGTAAATAAAGAACTTGAGAAAAAATAACGTTGCAGACTGGGGTGATGTAATATTTCTTGTACTGTCGGTTTATCAATAGTGAGTTCGCAGCAGGTAATAAAGAAATAATATGGCTTGTGTTTGTGTGTGTGTGTGTTTTAGGGAGGAAAGGGGAAGCGAGTGCGTCTGTCCTTCGATGACTTTGAGGTAACCCAGACTCCTGAGTGTACCGGGGACTTCCTACTGGTGTCAGAGAAGGGTTAGTACTCCTTCAGTATCCTCAATAGATAAATAAATAAATAAATATATGATAAAATAAAATATAAAAGAATTACACAAAACACATCATCCATTATGCATATACCATAACTATACATTCACCATAAGCTATATATACACCATACACTCTACTACATACACAATAAACAGATCATACACTCCCAAAGTAACCATACAAACTCCATACACTGTCCTACGTGATGTTGAATGAAATACTGCTAATAAAACCTAAGCAAACCGTAGTACTAAATAAATATTAGAACATTAAATCCATGCTGCAAAACAGACAACGTATACTGAGGTTCTGTTTCTTGGTACAACTTAGAGAAATCAGTAACCATTAAATTATTGTAGAAGATAAATAATGTAATGAAACCCAGACTATAAATAATGTAATGAAACCAGACTATAAATAATGTAATGAAACCCAGACTATAAATAATGTAATGAAACCCAGACTATAAATAATGTAATGAAACCCAGACTATAAATAATGTAATGAAACCCAGACTATAAATAATGTAATGAAACCCAGAACTATAAATAAATGTAATGAAACCCAGACTATAAATAATGAGAGAAAACCCAGACGATAAATGATGTAATGAAACCCAGACTATAAATAATGAAATAAAACCCAGACTTAAAATATCGTAATGAAACCCAGACAATAAATAATGTAATGAAACCTAGATGAATAAAATACTACTGTAACTTAATTCAACGTAGGGTCAGCCAACGATAGCAATGCCGCCCCTCTGTGTGGGACGGACACCCCAGGAGAGTTCGTGAGTGAGGCGGATGTCATCTACGTCGAGTTTCGTTCCACCCCTGATGGAGACACCTGTAGGGGCTTCTCCGCCAGGTACTCCATCGAGGAAGGTCAGTATCAATAACACACACGACAGGACACACACACACACTCACACACGAGGGGATTTACCTAGCTATTAAATTAAGGAATGGCACACATTACAGTCTTAAAAAAAAAACTCTGACTAACTACACAAGATTAACTATTATTTTATTTATATTATATTATGTGATGATAATGATGATGATACGAATCACAATAAAACTAGCAACAAAATTATAACAAAAAAATCGTCTTGTCACAATAAAACTGTGACTACTGTATCAATCTCTGTACTACACCATCAGTTGTGGTGACGTGCGGTGATGAGGTGTCCTTCCTTGAGTTTGACTTCCAGAACCCAGAGTACCCTGAAGCCACCAGGAACGACACGAGCCACTGCCAGCTGACCATCTCACACGAATGTGATGTACCCATATGTCAAGTTAGGTCAGTTCTCATCACAGAGTTAAGTTCTCACCACAGTTCACACCACAGAGTTAAGTTAGGTCTCACACACACAGCCCGCAGAGTTAAGTTAGGTCGGTTCTCACCGCCCACAGAGTTATGTAAGGTCAGTTCTCACCACAGAGTTAGGTTAGGTCAGTTCTCACCACCTACAGAGCACTCAGAGAGGACTAAACATTCTTTCTTTCTCTCACACTCAAAGCAGCCACCATATATTGTTGTAATTTTCATTAGACTATCGGTTCCATCATTCTGCGACCCGGAGTTTAACACTCTGGGTAGCAATGTCTATTTTAAAATATTTCTGTAGTCTCCAATGAAATGTCTACATCTTATATGATCATCATTAGTCCTATCTATTTTCTGTTTCATGAGGACTGCAGACAAACCTAAATTAAATTACACAAAAAGGACCGCTTCCATTTAATCATCTACTTACTTCATACTGATGAGTTATGAATCACAGACTGAACCTAGGCCTTAACTGTAGGGTTTATGTGGTTTTAATTATAAACAAAACTGATATTTTCAGTATATATATGATAAGGTATAAAATGATTCTACAGACTGGATTTGGAGGAGTTTGAGCTACAGCCCCCTGAATATGGTAATTGTGATAGTGATCAGTTCATAGTGCGTGCCAACGAGCCAGTGCCAGTCCTCTGTGGCACCAATCACGGCCAGCACAGTAAGTCACTTGGCACTCCTATGTATTATATTCTTGGCACTCCTAGGACTCTCACTGGCATTTATGAGGATTCGTTTGACATTCATACAACTCTACATATAGTCAATCAATCAATCAACCAAATCAATCACTCAACCAGCCAATCAAGCAACCATTCACTCAACCAGTCAATCAAGCAAACCAATCAATCAACCAATCAATCAATCCATCCATCAATCACCCAATCACATAACCAGTCAATCAACCAATCAATCAATCAACAAAATCACTCAACCACTAATCACTCAACCAGTCAATCAATCAACCAATCCATCCATCAATCAATCATTAACTCTTCACTCCTACAACCAACTAGTGTACGTGGAGGTGGGTGGACGTGCCAGTACCAGCCTACACTTCCTCCTGTCCCCCATCCTACCCAAGCCAGTCGGCCACATCACCGACCCCGTCACTGGAGACACCGAACCGTGAGTATAGCCTATGTGGACTAATTACACCAAAAAGTATCATGGGTTAGGGGACAACGATGGCTCCATATATCACTGCAAGAAACTATCGTGCCACTAATCGTCTTCGTCGTCTCGGTATTAACTGGCTAAAGACCACAACACGATCTGGCTCACCAAAAAAGAAAAATCCAAATTGTACCAAATGCAGCAAATTGTTCCAAATGTCCTCTGTTTAAAATACAACACTGTCAAATTAATAAATATAAGAAATATAAGGGTTAAATATAAGAAAAGTTAGGAGCACGCCGATGACACCGACTGTTACGACACCGACTGTTACGGCTACGTCCCCTGAAAAAGCAACGTGAGAGGGAAGGGCAGGAATTCCTTGTGGCAACTGTACCACAGCGGAGCATCATTAATAACAAACTAGATTATGGTTATCTCACTTGTGAACCTTCTTGCGCTCAACAACCACTCATTAGTTATAAATAGACTAAGCAATTAAGTTGGGGTGCCACACTGACAGGTTGTTATTAAGTTTGTGATGTTGTCGGCGAATTAGATGTACAGTTGGGGCCACATGAAACAGACACACACTTACCAAGCACAGAATAGGACGCGTCGCCTCTACTGTATAGTCGCGGCACATAGTCCCTTGATCAGGGGTGTAAGGAGAAGTCAGGTCAAGGATTATGTGCAGCCGACTGTACACACAACGTCTCTTCTTACCTTAAGCTCAATGAGGGGCCCCGGTTCAAGTGTGTCTGTTTCATGTGTCCGGCAACTGTACCGCACTCATCTAAACTGTAACACAATACGGCACCTGCACTGAGGAACTGTTCGTGGTACAGTTTGGAGGAATCAGTAACCTCAAATACAAAGCCAAAATATTATCCCTTAATTAAGTTGGGGTGTGAGTGTGGTACGGTTTGGTTGGAGTACGAGTATGTGAGATGGCCACAGGTAATCGCTACAGGCAGGGTTGGTTGTGGTGAGGAGGTTTATAAGAGTAATTTGCCTCTCCATGAACGCACACCTTCCCCTCGATATCTACCACTAAATACCCCTACCCTATACCTGACCATATCACTGACCCTTCTCCCCTATACTCTCTCCTCTCACTGAACTCTCTGTCTACCACTTGAATTACAACAAACCAAACCACATCAATGACCCCAACACTCTTTCCTCCTCTCCCTGTCCTGAGCCTGTGTTGATCATCCCTTCTCTCTCTCTCTCATCTCTCTCTCTCTCTCTCTCTCTCTCTCTCTCTCTCTCTCTCTCTCTCTCTCTCTCTTCTCTCTCTCTCTCTCAGGCTGGAGTGGAGGTACGAGGTGGAGGAGCCGAGGAAGGTGGAAGATACGAGTGAATCAGATCCCCTGCGACTGTAGCTAGCTACCACCTCAGAACGGTCACACCCCAGAGTAATAATGACGTGTTGTAATGAAGAGTAATGATGAAGTATAGTTATTAATCTGAGAGAGAGAGAGAGAGAGAGAGAGAGAGAGAGAGAGAGGAGAGAGAGAGAGAAAGAGAGAGAGAAGAGAGAGAGAGAGAGAGAGAGAGAGAGAGAGAGAGAGAGAGAGAGAGAGAGAGAGAGAGAGAGAGAGAGAGAGAGAGAGAGAGAGAGAGAGAGCGAGTGAGTGAGTGAGTGAGTGAGTGAGTGAGTGAGTGTGTGTGTGTGTGTGTGTGTGTCTGTGTGTGTGTGTGTGTGTGTGTGTGTGTGTGTGTGTGTGTTGTGTGTGTGTGTGTACTGGAAGGGAAACGTGGTAATAAATCAATAAATACCTTTCCTCCCTCCCTGGCCTGCTTGTGGGTTGTGTGTGTTGCCGGCCATCTTTACAGCCTCCCCCCTGACCCCCCCGCCCCCCCCCCCTGACCCTGGTGGGTGGAGGTGACTGGCTGCCTGCTGCCTCTTTATGGTGGATGATATTACCCTCACCTGGCCTTATCTCTCATCCCTTCCTGCCTCCTCCTCCTTCTCTCTCTCTCTCTTTCTCTCTTTTTCTTCTCTTTCTCTCTTTTCTTCTCTCTCTCTCTCTCACTCTCTCATCTCTCTCTCTCTCTCTCTCTCTCTATCCTCCTCCTCCTTCTCTCCTCTCTCTCTCTCTCTCTCTCTCTCTCTCTCTCTCTCTCTCTCTCTCTCTCTCTCTCTCTTTAAACGACTAGTGATGAACAATACTCATACATTTTAGAATGACTGTACACCTCAACTGGCTTATCTTGACGTGAGAAACATAAATAATGTCAAGTACATAAATAAAACCATGTTCAATTTTATTTTTCTTCTTTCTAATTTTTTTATTTCTTTTTTCTTTTTTGGGGGGGTTGGTTGGTCATTCAGATTCAAGATCAGTGTAGCCTGTCACCTTCTCCCCGATACAAAACAACTTCATTCATTATCTAGTCAGGTAATGATTATCTCTGCAGTCATCTCAAGGGATACTCGACCCGGCCACTATCGTTACTCGCACCTTCATTCATCACTCTCCAGCATTTGTATATTTTTTTGCAAGGATCCAATTGTACCTCTGTCTGTCTCTGTCTGCTGACGCTCTCTCCCTCCTCCCTCTCTCTCTCTCTCTCTCTCTCTCTCTCTCTTTACAACCTCCCTTTGATTTCCCTCTCATAACAGCATTGTCCCCCCTCAGGCGCAAAAATAATTAAAAATATGTTCTTTGCTTCCCCTCCCTCCTGACGCAGCGCCGACGGGATGCCTACAGTACCACGTGGGGGTGAGGGAGAGTGTAAGCAGCTTCAACTTCGACGGGTGAAGCTCAACTACGACCCTTGTTGGAATGGTACAGAGGACGCTTGTGGCAAGAGGGTGTGGACGGGTCAGTTCTATATAGGGGAAGGGTCTTACTCTGGTTTTCCTTCCTTAATTAAGTCTTGTATATCTACGTAGTTAAACCTACATAGCCGAGAAGAGGAAATGGATTTGTGGGAAGTGAGTCCTGATGGAGAGAGGGTGGGAATGCAGGGTTATGAAGGAAGGGAAGAGACTATTATATGAGAAGATAAAATATTTTGCCTTAACCCCTCGATGCGTTCAGCTTAAAAAAAAAACAAAAAACTTACAACAGTAATACTATCCCTGACGGCTTATGGGTTACAATTATACACACATGCCTATACATTATTTAAACTACAAGCACAAGCCCATTAACCATATATTGTAGGTCCGTAAATCCTCGATTCTTTTTATTGTAAGAGCTTTTAGGAGCTGACCTTGACTGCCTGTATCCCTTTAGTCCCCCCCTCCACCTTCCCCTCTTGGCAAGGTCACATCATCACGTATCAACATTAAACCCACTGCCTGACATTCACTATTATGATTTGTTCTCTAGATGAAGGTAAATGTATGTACACAGTCGATATCAATTAGTCACATCTAAAATAGGTGTGATGACTCCTAATCCTATGGGTGTGTTTGTGATATATCTAGCATACATCAACCAGAAAAAATTACTTAGGGACAGATTATTTATTTACATTTATGTGAGTATTGCTATTTCCACCAAGGACTTCATATGGGTTCGACAACAAACTATAACTTGGAGAAAATAGAACGACAAAAACCTAACTTGGAGAAATATTTTGGAATATCTTCACACCGTAATCTAAGCCTAACCAAGACCTCTATCTCTCTCTCTCTCTCTGCCTGCCTTCGTCTAATGTAACGTAGTGTAACCTAATCTAACCCATCCTACTTTAGCCTACCCTTTGGTACATCAATCATGAGCCACGGTTGGTTAGATAGTTCACTGCACGATAAAGGACTTTCCCATTACGGATTACCCCATCTTAACCTGATCTATACCTTACTGCACTCTACCTTAAGGACCCTGTGATCGTGTATGAGACTTGGTGGCTTCTGATTACTCCTGACAATGCCACGAAACAAACTCCTTCAGTATAGGTAGTGTTTCGTGGCAATGTTTGAACGACTCACTAACCTCCAATTTTCTTACCACAAACACGGGGGGTCCTTAAGGGGGGAAGTACAGTGTTGGTAAATCTGGAGCAAATGATTCTTCCAAACTATTCCAAGCAACAGAACACCAATATTTTTGTTCATCTGGTTCTGTTTCCTAGCATACTTTGGAGGAATCAAGGCACTCCAATGTAACGCAAGTGAATTACCCCCTTAAACTCACCTGGTGTGTGTGTGGTGGGTGTATGTGTGTGTGCTGTGTGTGTGTGTGTGTGGTGTGATGTGTGTGTGTGTGTGTGTGTGTGTTCAGCAATCTACCTTAACTATCGTAATCTAATTCAACACTAACTAATCTTACCCTACCCTACCCCTAAACCTAACTTGATTTGCGTGTTGTGTTGTGGCAGGTCACCTCAACAGCCTGGACTACCAGTGTGTGTGTGAGGCCATGGAGGGTTACTGTGGCATCATGTATTCACCGACGGGTCCGGAGTCCTTCCTTCTCACAGGCCAGACCGACGCCAACATTACCACACTCAAGGAGAAAACCTGGTTGGTATTCATAGGGCTTTAAGGTTTGATGCTTAGCGTGTTACTGTATATAAACCCGTGGACGCTGGATGGGGTTTTCTCTGTAACAGTCTAAGCCAACTGGTGTTAGTCAACGAGGCGAGAATTAGGAAGAGAAAAGATGCAAAATTCGTCAGTCACTGTTACAGAGTTAACTACGAGTACATAATTATAACATACACTGTACAGTAGATCCCTTATCGTTCAACAATTACAAACAATAACACTGAAGAACAATGAAGCCCTCTCACCTACACACCCGACTGTAATTGTAGATCCCTTACCATTCAAGCAATTACAAACAATATCACTACTGAGGAACAATGAAGGCCTCTCACCTACACACCCGACTGTAATGACCCTCACCATTGTGGAGACCTGTAATTTTCCCACCATTCCTCCGTCCTTTCCCTCCTTCCCTCCCTCTCATTTACCAGCATCCTTGACGCTTCCCTCGCACCACCTCGGTCTCTACCATATCTCTTACAAGCATTTTTAACACCTGTCGCCTAGCATGGGTATTTATGTTGCCAGTATTCCTTCCACCAGCAACCCATCACCCTTCCCGGCATTCCTATCACCTCACACCTGCCATACTATTTCTCGTACCTGCATTCCCACTACCTGCAGCCAACCCTCTAAGATCATCCATATCTTCCCTATCTTTATTTCCACCTCCCTCACTCTCATCCCTTTTACTTTTCCCATTTCCTAAACAATTTCCCTTGGGCTGATATGTCTTTTCGACGCGATGGACGAGTGGTTACTAAGAGGCTGTTTGTTGGTCTGCACTACAATGGATTCGAGGCCTCATTTTCCATCCATTTCTTTATATGATTGGTCGTAAAAAATAATACTTATGTGGTAGATACATACATATCTAAGGTAACTGTGCTAAGCTGGATGATACACTTGCCTTGTACTACTATGTTACTGTAATCCACCAAAGATTCAAAGGTCAATGTGACGGAGATGAGTACCACGACGAGGCACCTTTACGACTTATGACCTCCTCTTTACCTGTTTTACCTTTTCTCACTCTGGACAATGGCTGTGTGGCAAAGCATTAAGGGGGAAGTTTTGTGTTGGTATATCTGGAGCAACTGAATCCTCCAAACTACCTCCAAGCAACAAAACACCATTATTTTTGCTCTTCTGTCCTGTTTCCTAGCATACTTTGGAGGAATCAAGGCACTCCAATGTACTAAAAAGAATTACCACCTCAAGGTCGAATCAACTCCGTTTAATGATTTTGTATAAACTCTTGGTAACTTAGTGCCATTCAACGTAATCTATATCTGATCATGTGTATTTCCTAATTTCAGTACGGGTCGAAAGGGTTGCCAGTCTGACTACGTAATGGTGGCCAAGAGTCGTACCCCGGGGGACAACGGACCCCTGAGCCACGACCGATTCTGTGGCTCAGCGCTGGGTAACTACGTCCAGGGGCCCATCGTTAGTAAGTATACACACACACACACACACACACACACACACACACACACACACACACACACACACCACACACACACACACACATGCAAAGTAACATGTACGGAACACACAAAACACTTACCAACACATGCACACCACGACACACGCACATATCCGTACACAGAACACACATATTCCTTGTCCACTCCCTCCCCACATCATGAGGAAATGCTGTATTCTGAAATTTGTATTTGGTTGTTTACCACATGTCTGTGATTTTCGTCACATTCCTGAGTTGCCATCGTCCTTGGCCACACTGTCCGCCTCGTCACTCAAGATTCGTACTCCCTCAGCGATCCCCACCAACTAATGTCCACTATTATCACACATTTATACATTCAGGTTTGGTAGACATGACGACCTCGAGGACATAATATTTTAGACAGATCATTTATATTATATCGTATATTTATACTACGCCTGCGTCAACCCAGCCACTATGTTAAGAAAAAATAGGATATCGTTGCATGCGAATTAGAATATACAGATTTCGTTGAAAATGTAGCCCCACAACAAGTCACATACTATGGTACAGTATAGATATAGTTCGTATCTTGGCGCAATTTGGAGTAACCAGTAATCTCCAATTTGCCGAATTTTCTGACGACCAACATCTTGCCCCCAAATGGTGCACTCATGGGACGGAGTTTGTGTTACGAGTGTTGCATTCCTCCCTTCAGCAGGTAAAGTATAGGCACCTCCTTCCCCTCCTCCCCGTGCAAGGGCAGTGAGGCAAGAGATAGATAGTATCAGTCAAAGCTAAAAGTGGCCTGGAGACCTGCTAATTGAGTCTGGCCACGGAGAACAGATGGAGGAGATGAACAGGAGGGAGGAGGAGGACACAAGAAAGAAGAAAGAAGAGGAAATAAAAAGATAAGGGTAGAATATGGAGAGTGAAGCCACCATGTGATAGTATTAGGTGTTGTGATAGTGGTAGTGATGGTGATAGTGATAGATGTAGTGGTGGTGAAGGCAGGGATGGAGGTGGGGCCTTAGTGATGGTGGTAATGATAGCTGCAGTGATAGGAAAAAAAGGTGATGGTAGTGATGGTGATAGTAGTGTTAGTGGCAAAGATGAGTGTATAGCTGTAGAGAAAGTGATGTGGTGTAGGTGGTAGTTGTGGTACTATAGTTGTTGAAGTAGTGACGGTGGTAGTGATAGTTGTCGTGAAGGTGAAGGTAGTGGTGGTAGTGATGAAGGTGATGGTGGTGGGAAATGAAGTTCTATGGTGATAGTGGTAGTCATGGTGGTGGCAGTAGTAGTAGTAGTGGTGATGAAGGTGGTGGAGATGATAGTAGTAGTAGTAGTGGTGGTGATGGTGGTGGTGGGTGGGTAGTGAAGTCTTCCGTCAAGCCACTAGCAGCAGTCTGATTGTCTCTAATTGAGGGGTTGTGTCTATGTAGTCTGACCACCCACCCTGCCGCACGCCATTCCCTTAGCGGCTTAGCCTACTCATACCTCTCTGCTCCTATCTCTTCCTTTCGCATGTCTGTTTGTTCATCTCTTTTCCTTGTCGCATGTCATATACTTGTTTGTGAATTGGAGGCTACTTACTCCACCAACCTGTGTCAGGAAACAAAATATACATTCAATTTCCTATAGATCAAAGGAATGATTAGTCTCTAAATTTCATACAATATCACATCCACTTAGCCTAATAATCCACGAACACTTACAGTACAACAAAAACTATATATATACCACATCTATTTTTTTATGTGTGCGGGTATAATTATTAATTTATTATGTACTGTCCAATCAAGGCTATAATTATTCACTCTACATCATACTGAACATGAAGATAAAATAATTAGACTTGAATATTTATGTTGCTGTCAAAGCATTAACGGCTCGAGATAAGTCTATATTACAAGACGTTACAGAAGCGGTCGGTCTTGGTTTATGAATGAGAACGTGTTGAAGTGTGGCCAGAGAAAGGACCACAAGTACCAGCAGGACAAGAGTACCGAGATTATTACTGTCCAGGTTTACGAACAGTTCATGAGTTGGTATGGGTCTATGATAATGGGAAATAAAAACCAACCATCCTACCCACCTTTAATAACAGTATACTCTCTCACTCTCTCTCTCTCTCTGGCACTACAAAATCGTAATATAATCTCTTTCTAACACACACGCTCTCCCTCCCCTCTTCCAGGCTACTCGACCCCCTTCTACATGCAGGTGAAGACAGACGCCGACGAGTTCTCCCGGAGTGTGGACTTGGGGAACCGAGGCTTCCAACTTGAGTACACACAACTGCCCTGCTCCGGACCGTACCTCTTCAATTCTGACCAGAAATACAGTGGATAATCTACTTGTGATATATTCATTAAATCGGCCATCTGATGTGGGTTAACAAGAAGGTAACCGATTCCTCCACACTATGGTATACGAAGAGACAAGTGCCCAAAGCATATGTGCAGGCTGAGCCTATTAAGTATTTGGAAGATGGTTAGCCTAGGTAAGGCACCCAGAGTCTGTATTACAGTTGTGTACACCATTGCAATAAAGTGCAATCAACAATATTTTGACTAAGGTTTGTTTTTTATTGTAACCACGTATCGGTAAGCACAAACGGTGAGAGGCATTCTTTATCTTTCCTAATGCCTCCAATCCAGTATAACTAACTCTATTATAGATATTTCTTTCTCTGAAGGAAGGGAAGGTTTTGGTATCAATGACTAGGTCACCAATCATAAATAATTACTCCCAGATCGATGAAGTGTTGATATTTTCGGAATATTGAACGTCAGGTTTTGTAGTGAACGCTGAAACTTTTAGCTCAGAGCAAGGACTGAAAAATAGAGGTCAAAAGTGCCTATTTTCCGGCAAAGCAGGAGATACTTTTCCCTAGACTTACAACGCACTTGATAATTCGAGATTTGGGGACATTTTGAAAACAATGTAAAAGGGCAAACATGTTGACAAAGTGATGGGTATTGCCACATAAATGAAAATCAGTTTGGCTATACTGAGGAAGTCATCCATAATGTGCAAAGAATATTATTAGCTACCGGTACCCTTGTATTCATGTTTTTTTTTTTTTTTTTTTTTACTTCACACAGCCTACATTTGGACGACAACATCCATCTCATTCACTTACAAAATGACTGTTTGTTACGACCGGATTATGTTCCCATACGAAAGGTCTCTGTGAATGTGTGGTTTGTGTATAGCCAAGCTCATCTTTCTCTATCCTTCCCATATCTCTCTCTCTCTCTCTCTCTCTCCACAACTTTCTTCCCTACTTCCCCTTCTTTCCACCTTAAATCTCTCTCTCTCTCTCTCTCTCTCTCTCTCTCTCTCTCTCTCTCTCTCTCTCACTGTTCCTATCTTCCCCCAACCCCTTTGTCATCTCCCCATCACCAATACTGTCTTTCCCCTCCCTGTCTAATACCTCCTTCACACATTTTGCCCTCTTCACCCGTCATCCACTTCTCCTCCCCTTATCTCGCCTCCCCAAATGTTCCTCCTCCCCTCTCTCTCTCTCTTCCTCACCTTAGCTAAACCTGCCATTCCTGTTTTGAGTGACGAAATAAGACCCTTAGAAGATAAATGATTGGAAGATAGCAATCGAGATGTTGGTTGTGGTGATGGTTGTGATGATGGTAGTGGTGAAGAGGCTTATGGTGCTTATGATGGTGATGGTCATGATTGAAGTAGTAGAATAATAGTGACGGTGGTGATGATGATGGTGGATGTGTTGGTGTGTATGATGGTGGTGCTGGCATTGACTGTCTGTGTTATTAGCATTGGTTGTCATTATTATCACTCACTCCTGTTGGTGGTGTTGGTTATAGGTTAGTAATACTGAACCGGTCCTGAAAGAAAAGCGATGTTGTTGGAAGTGATGATGATGATGCTGTGAATACTGCAAAATGAATTAATTTGTAGTCCAAAAGGATCTCATTAGGCTATGTCGATGGTGACATAAGGCGTGTGAGTGTATGGTAACAAACGTTTGCTGTGCTTAGCCTTTACTGTACTGAACACGCCTTTTCTCCCTTCATTGTAGCGTAGCCTACATGCATACTATCAATAGTTGTGTTACTAATGAATGAAATATAGTAAGAGATAAAAGCTATGTCCACGATTATACATGTAATATATAAGTAAATTCAAAGAACGAGTGTAAAGAAAGTAATAAAAGTAAGTTTGAGTATATATCAAGACAACGAAAGATTGTGTCGTAAAATATAATAAAGTATTATGAATTATCAAAGCATGCCAGTAATTACCATAATGAAGGAAATCTTAAACATACAATAAGAAGATAACAGTAATATAGCAGCGGTATAATAAGGATAATAAGGGTAATACACAAGAAGGTAGAACATCCTCAGGTGCAGTTTACCTTGCCTTCCCTCCCTTCCCCACTAGCCTACTACATCCAACCTCAGTGGACAAACGAGAGGTGGAGGTCGCTCACCCTTCCGTCTTCCAAATTAACTTGTGGTTACCTTTTGTTTTGCATAACGAGGTTTTTCTAACATCTATAATCTTCTAGCATTAGTCCGAGATCATAATTAAGGTTAAACAGTAGTTAAGCCTATGGACGGAATAACCTATATACCTAAAATGGTTCTAAACCATTGAACATTTTAGAGTGTTATCTTTGGTGGGAGTAAGTGATAATGAAAGTGCAGCTGTTATCCATTACATACAAGAAACATTACTGGTAATTTGTGATGTATGGGACGAAACTATATGAAAAAAAAACGATCACTCAACAATAATGTCAGTACAGCAAGTCAATCCTATGATCTAGTATTAATTTATAATCTGGAATAATATGAATTCTGCTTGGCAATTATTACAACAAAACAACAAAAAACAACAGCTAATAGTTTCTATACAAATGTTAGTTCCTAAATCCAGTTATTTAGGAACCGGTCTGGGCTATGAATCAACCAAGAAATAAAAAGTAATGGTATACTGTACAGTACATACCAATTAGAGTGGCCCAATATTAAATTTTCTGTGTACAAACTGACTTGCATCACTAGAGCATCGTAACTTCTCTGCTAACATTCGACTCAAATATTCTAACCTGGACAGCCAATGGAAACATGACTTGCAGGTTTCAAGTTTGGTCTGTGGACTGTGTGAATGGATACGCTTGTTGTGTGAATGAATGAATGGTCGAAGAAAAATATGAATCGAGAAGCGGTTTGTATTGGAAGGAAAGGTACCGAAAGTGTGAGTGAAAGTCAATGTGGAGAAATTAAATATTAAAATAGGAAAATACATAGAAAGTTGGCCCCAACAAATTGTATACATACACGTTTCGTATTCTAATCTAACGTAGTACAATATGAGTAGGAGGATAAAGTCATCAATGTTGGAAAAGGATAGTAATACAGTACATAATAATAATAAAAAAAATAAGCAAAGTTATGGAACGAATCTGTTGAAGTCCGTGAAACACCAACGAGAGCATCGATCCAGCATCCTTTTAGAGCCCAGGTAGGTAACCCAAGCCAAGGGGACAGTTGATAACAACTGACCCAACACAGGAAGATGTGAAAAAGCAGGGGCTGTGGTCATGTTTTTGCTTATGAAATGAAATGTTAGGATTTTATGATATATATATACATACGAGTTTTAGGACACTGAAATGGAGTTTGCGATATGTGATATTGGCCAGAAATCCATACTGGTTAACAAACGAAATAATACAATATTCTTTCTTCCACTGTTTTGCATTTATTCCAAAACAGCGAAATATAAAATTGTAATGGCATTATTTACAATGTTACTTTAAACTCGATATTTCATTCGGTACCAGAGCAAGAATATGGATGAAAGAAGCAAGAAAGGAAGGACATCCAGGACGAAAAGGAGCTGAAAGGTAACCAAAGCCTTGTGATGATAAGATGCTAAAAACAATGTCTGGCCTGCCCTACCAACACCTTCACCACCCGATACCACTCCTACCATTCCGATATCACTCCTCTTGCCCTCATCTCACTTCCCTTCCTCCTGCCTCTTCTGTCAAGCGGGTAGTATGAAAGGCGTGAAGGACAAGGTAAGAATGGAAGAGGAAGTGGCCCCAGTGTTATCAGACATAGAGGAACGGACGAAAATAGAAGAACTGATAGGTAAAGAGGTAAAAAACGAAGAAAATTAGAAAGGAGATTATAGAGGAAAACTTGGATATTCTGTACACCAACATGATGCCCAAATGTGGTGCACACGTCAATATTAGTTACGGTATATCATAATAAAAATAAATATTGTTACTGACATCGAGCGGGACGTAACATGTATCATATAATTATGCAACTTAAATAAATATTAGCACATTAAGTTGTACAGAGAAAATAAATAAACTATCTGGTATACTACTGGGTTGTGGTGTAGGCTTAACCCTGTACTTACATACCATACACAGGCGGTACGGTAAATGTTTTTTTTATAATACTAACTTCGTAGTAATGTCGGCTTGTTGTAATATTATAAAACAAATTTGCACATACATAATGCAATGCCGATATATAAGCCTACTGTAAAAATAACTACGATATATATCACAACACTAATATGACTGTTGCAAATAGCACCAGTAAGAGAAATAAATACTACTGAGTAATGACAGTCTCTTCAGTACCGCACATCAACAATTGTTCCTAAGGCGGCAAAATCAATTAAGAAATTACATGTTTACCTCTCCCAGTCTCAGAATCTCTTTATGGAGAAGAGAGAAAATCGACAAATATTCTGCTGCCGATTAGGCTAGGCTATACAGTTGAGAACAACAAAAGTCATATCCCTTTTACTTGCCCTTCCTAATCTCTGAAGGTGAAGGAAACTATTATAGTCGCTGTGGCAGTGTGTAGTTATGTGTTAAAAAAAATAGATAGGTTCTTCACAAAAACGTGGTCATGAGTTATTGAAGGGCAAGAGGGATTGAACATTTTGGTAGTAACTGTAGCTTACACAGTCCATCCTATCTTGTAGTAATACAAGTGAAGGTGTATACAGCAAATGAGATCTTGTTCGGCCTTCCTACTGTGGTAGTTCCCCCTGCAACTGCCAACTGCAATTAGTCTGGATAATTGCAGAGGAGTTGGCAGTTGGTTAACCCAGTGAGTAATTATGCTGCCTTAAATACTGGACATGATCGTTACTCTGCACACACACTCTCACACACATATACACACATAGGAGGATATTCGCAATAATATTGTACGAACTGTATTTTCCTTTAGTGCTAAGCTAACCTGAGCCTCAGTCCCATGGAAATATAATAGTATCGATCACGTATCGCCGTCATTAGTATGAGTATAATAACGTCTCTTAAAAATAATTACATTTCTTCATATTTACGGCGGAAAAGTTAACTAACTTTATG
The DNA here is from genome assembly GCA_033782935.1 of Petrolisthes cinctipes. NCBI lineage: Eukaryota > Metazoa > Arthropoda > Malacostraca > Decapoda > Porcellanidae > Petrolisthes > Petrolisthes cinctipes. The sequence goes on from JAWQEG010006129.1 coordinate 18,345, forward strand.
CAAGTAATAAAAACAACATAATATCTGGACTTACCTTCATTCAGTATTAGCGTAGGCTACTGTCTGGTTTCACAGGTGCTTGAATTTTCGTCACTGCACAATAATCTATAATCATCATCGATAAATAACACGTAAGAAGCTTAACTTTAGCTTAAAATACCCAAACGTTGCGTCAGAGTGGTCACAACTCACCCACTTACTACTGTACACGGCGGTGAACTAATTTTCTATTTACCTTTTCTAATTTGGAGCAACTATTATAACATACTGTATATCCATAATTTATAAAAATAAACAAAATTAACAGAACCATAAAATATATATTGTTGAGGATAGTTTTATGCATTTTTATTATTTGACTCTTTGTAATGTTTTTTTTTTTTTTTTTTTTACCATTGTTATGTATTTTTAGAAGATGTATACGTTAGGTGTACGAATTAAAGAATGTTTGACTGACATTTATATTAGCAAGTTTGTAATTCCATTGTACTCATCGGATTTTACTGGTTGTAGTGTCGTCACAGCACTTCATTTCTCCTGGACTAGGTAAATATTTCCCCTGGGTATATCTAGCTTTAATTGTGAGTTGATAAAATATGCTTATGTTTTGTAAAATGAGCGAAAACCTAATTAGGATACGAGTTTAACATGCCGTAGCCTATTGGTGAAACTCGCTAAAGGTTTATAATAATTAAAGGTATTATGATCAATATTGCTGTTACAGTGCAAAATATAGCAATAGATAGTGCGAATAAGAACAGAATGCAAAATGAACGGCAGAGTACAGTATGTGGAGGATATTATTAAAAAAATTATCGCCAAGTACAAAATGGTAACAGGTGATAGAAAACCATTACTTAAATACTGTACGTACATGATAGAGAAGAAGCCGTTTCCAGTGTTTTGTATCAGTTTAAAAGTGCAGTGTATATTTAATTTGTATATTTTGTGCTATAAATGTAACAGCGTCAAAGCTTATGGGACGATTTTGGACTTGCGAGTCATTATTATTATACTGTACAGTACTGTGTGTATATATTATTCAGTACATTATTCAGTTACTTTAGAGTTTACTATATCAATTTTTTTTGCATCTCATGATGATACTCGTTGTGTGTATGTGTGTAATACTGTATATTAACTTTTGTGTGTAATATTGTGTATTATGATCTTGTGTGTAACATTGTGTATTATGATATGGTGTGTAATATTGTGTATTATGCTCTTGTGTGTAATGTTGTTTATTATGCTCTTGTGTATAATGTTGTGTATTGTACTCTTGTTTAGTTCCTTGTTTACCATTATTGAAGTGAATTCTCATGGTGTAAGAGATTATCAGCTACAATTTTAATACCATGTAACTGCTTATAGGCTAAGTATTGGGTTCTAGTTCACCCCCAAAATCAATCCTTGTACAGCATCTCATTTAAAAACACAATAATTTTATGATTATTGATTATTAAGTATAAACATTATCCTGTGAGCTTTGCATTGCTTGCCTTTTGATCTTGATTAGGATATTAAAGATAGTAAAAAACACATTGAAGTATACATATATGTGATCATATAATAGTTTATTAATTTTCATACTAATCATTAGATTCCTGGGTTTTATTTAATTATTTGTTTTTGGGATGGATTACTAATTTCATTAATTGATTTTTGCTCTTTAATAAGTACTGTATTCAAGTATTTTATACAAATGTAATATTAATTGCCTTAAAATTACATTGCCACATCATTCCTGTACCATATTTATACATGGTGCTGTTCATTAATTAAGTCTTGTATTTACGTATCTAATATCAAGGACACAGAGGCTATAATGCCAGGCTCTTCATCGATTCTGCCTTAATGGTTCTTATGACAGGGGAGAGGTATAAATCTTTTTTAATTGGCTAATCAGTATAATGGTATACTTCATTGATCTCGCTCATTGGTTTATTCAGTCATCACTTAGTACAGTTATTGATATCATACAAAGCAGCCAAACCACTAAGCAGATGTGATGGTATTATTATTATTATTATTATTAAAAGGAGAAAAAATGTAAACAGAAGAACAAAGAATATTATTATTATTGTTATTATTATTATTATTATTATTATTATTATTATTAGTATTATTATTTGCTCTGGTATTCATGATCACAAGTTTAGCATATCTTCTTTAATAGTAGATTTGTCTAATAACATCTTTTCTAGGGTTATGCACATCATTGCATGTCCTTGTTAGTGAGTGAAAGGACTGCAACCAACAACCGACTCATGGGGTTTATTTAGCCCAGTGCTCTGACCATTCTTGCACACCATCCTCCCTCTTCCTCCTCCCTCCACTCATTTTGTGCCACTTCCTCCTCCCTCATCCTTCCCACCATCCTCCCTCTCATTTTGTGCCACCTCCTCCTCCTCCTCCCTCTCCACTCCCATCCTCTCTCTTCCTCCTCCCTCTCCACTCCCATCCTCCTCTCTCTTCCACCTCCCACTCATTTTCCCTCCTCCTCCTCCTCCCTCTCCACTCCCATCCTCTCTCTTCCTCCTCCCTCTCCACTCCCATCCTCCTCTCTCTTCCACCTCCCACTCATTTTGTCCCACCTCCTCCCTCTCCTTCCCCCTTCCTCCTCCCTCCTCCATCCATTAGTCTCTACTGACCACAAGACAGCCTACTCCCCCTCCCCCCAACCTTCAGTCCCCAGACCCCTACATTTTCCCAGTATACTCTCTCTCTCTCTCTCTCTCTCTCTCTCTCTCTCTCTCTCTCTCTCTCTCTCTCTCTCTCATATTAAATTCCATGCTAGTTTTTACATGCCCCCCGGTTAGCTAAGTCTGGAGGCAGTGGTGGGTGGAGAGGAATCTTCTATTTTTATATCAGCCATTATTAATTTTATACCAGGAGATCGGTTAGGTTGTGTTGGTACTTGCATTCCTTTGTATTCAGTTCTCTTCATCATTGTTGTTGTTGTTGTTATTGTACTGAGTGATGAGAAAGTGATGGTAATATTGATGGCTCTCTCCCTGCCCTCCAGTCCCCGTGATACAAAGCTGCACAGGGAGATTGGGAGAAAACACACCTCGCGGGTCTGACATACCGGTGAGTTTGTTTGTTTTTTTCTGTATTGAATCACATCCACAACAAACAACTCTTACCGCCCTTCTAAACCCGCCAAAAGCAAAGCCGTGGAAAGATTTCATGGCTGTCACTCTCATAAACTAGAAAAGAGTCTATTACTGAAGTGAATTATATATACAAAGCCTGAGAGTTCGTAAGTGGGAGGAAGAATTAAAATCAGTTTGGTTGGCACACCCACACACCTTCTCCCTGCTGCTCTTTTCCTTATATTTCATACGTGCTTGCTGTCCCACCTCTCTTATCGATAACCTTCTCTCTCGTCCTACATGGTCTTCGGGATTACTTTCATCTTCAAATCATATCTTCCCCTCTTGTGCCTTACCTCCCCCCCCCCGTTTGTCACACACCTTTCCCAAGTTCCCAACCCTTTCCACTGTTTCTTTTCTCTCTTGCGTCTCTGTCATTTCCTCCCACGTCATTCCCTGCCTCAGCCTTATCCTCACTACCTTTCTCATGCCACTCATTCTTTTCTCCCGTCTTTCAATTCATATTCCTCTCCCGCCCTGTTCTTCTATTTATTGCCTTGCTTTAATCATCTCTGTGTACATCTTTGCCTCCTTCCTCCTCGGCAACGTCTACTTTCTTTCACCGTCCTATCCGACTCTATTCTACAACGTCCTGTTCTATTCCACCGTTACTCCCGATATATGAGTCCTTCCCTGACTTTCCCGTAGTCCTCTCCCTTCTCTTCGACGCTCCACACTTCCTCAATTAGCCTACCACTGCATCTCCCGTACAACCTCCTCTTTCTTCATCTCCCTGCCGCTGTTCCCTCACCCCTCCCACCATTGGCCCTTCCTCCTCCTAATATCCCTTCCCTAGTCCTCCTCTTTCCTCCCTGGGCCCTTCCGCCACCACTCTCCCTCCCCTCCCTGCAAGCCCCGCCTCGTCTCTTCCCCGCCCCTCCGGCCCTCCCTCCCCAAACCGTGTCAGCCCGAGCCAGCGACTGTCGGCAACTCGCAGGTAGCGGAGTGTCTGAGGCGCGGGAGACATCATTACCAACATAAACGTGAAACCGATCTGTCGGGCTCTGTGTCGGCGGCTCCTCTTTCGGTGTGTGTCGGTCGGTTGGCAGGTGTTTTACCCTGTCTGTGCGTGTGTCGGCGGCACCATCACCAGTCCTTCCTCATTCATTGTGTTGACGGGTGTGTGTGTGTGACTTCATCGTCGGTGTTGTAGTCGTGGTGTGTATCGGTGAAACATTTATATTATAGTCCATGTGTCGGTCGGATGGTGTTTTTAACCAAGTTGTCTAATTATTACGTTATTGGAAGTGTGTTTGTGTGTGTGTCTGCGGCTATTTAGTGTCAGTGAGAGTCTGTCTGTGTTTGTAGCCATTTGAGTATTTTTTTTTTTATTTCCTTGACTGAATACCCTCATTTGGTGTTAGTGTAAAATTACCATATAACTATTACTGAATTAAGTATTTGGAATCAATAGAAATATAACCACCAAGTAAAATCTTAAGCAATGGTTGATATCAAAACTTCAATTTTTTCTTGAACTAACACCAACAGATGATATTTATTGTCTTGTCTTAGGAAGTATTTACAAAGTCCAAAGTGCACGACATAATAATTCACCAGATTCCAAAACGCAGCTGCTGTTCAATGGCACTGTGTGGAAGAATCATTAAACTCCCAGTTAAATCATTAAACTCCCCCCCCCCAAAAAAAAAAAAAAAAAAATAATAATAATAATAAAAAAATAAGCAAATGTAAGTACGGTACCTACACATGTTTTGCGCTGATAAACAACTCCAAACGATTTTATTACGTCTCAATATAACAATACAAAAAATATATTACCGCTACAAATGACCATGTTTAACCCATTTCCTGATACAAAGTTATCTGTGTTAGCTTTGCATCAGGTGTAGTCTAAGTGCAGTTATAAACCACTAAGAAAACCACTAAGGGGGTAATTTACTTTTGTTACATTGGAGTGCCTTGATTCCTCCAAAGTATGCCAGGAAACAGGACCAGATGAACAAAAATAATGGTGTTCTGTTGCTTGGAATAGTTTGGAGGAATCAGTTGCTCCAGATTTACCAACAACACTGTACTGTACTTCCACCCTTAAAAGGTTAACCAAAATATTTCTCAGCTTGTATAAAATTTCTGTAACTCAGCTTGTATAATTCTTCTGTAACTCAGCTTGTATATATAATTCTTCTGTAACTCAGCTTGTATATATAATTCTTCTGTAACTCAGCTTGTATAATTCTTCTGTAACTCAGCTTGTATAATTCTTCTGTAACTCAGCTTGTATAATTCTTCTGTAACTCAGCTTGTATAATTCTTCTGTAACTCAGCTTGTATAATTCTTCTGTAACTCAGCTTGTACATATAATTCTTCTGTAACTGAAAATACACTACCTTTCTGCATCAGTTAAAACCTCCTATATAAATTACACCACCCATGATAATCAATGAACTCCGCTTTTATCCGGCTCAGGTACGATAATAATTTTGCCCAAGGTATCCCAGAGGTATGATAATGAAGGTGCTGCTACAGGGAAAAGATGCTGTAATGTGTGGAATTACAGAGTGATTGTTCCCGACCAGTAGTGTAGCTGTGTGTGTGTGTGTGTGTGTGTGTGTGTGTGTGTGTGATGTGTGGTATTTCAGAGTGATTTTTCCGACCTGTGTCTGTGTCTGTGTGTGTGTGTGTGAGTGATGTGTGGAATTACAGAGTGATTTTTTCCGACCTGTAGTGTAGCTGTGTGTGTGTGTGTGATGACAGATTGTGTGGTATTACAGAGTGATTTTTCCCGACCTGTAGCTGTGTGTGTGTGTGTGTGTGTGTGTGTGTGTGTGTGTGTGTGTGTGTGTTCTCTCCCCACCCTTCTCATAACTACCTACGTATCAGCCAACCTGTCATTTTCCTACCCACATAGCTGGCATTCTTACCTACCTACCTACCTACTTATCTATCTGCCTACCTTGCATCTGCTTATAGATATGTACACTTTTGTCTCTCTGTCTGTCTGTCTGTCTACCTCTTTTCCTGCCTACCCATAATGTGCTTTCTTTTTAACCTGGAGAAAATGCACCCGTTCCATCCACTTATTATCAAACTAATACATGTTTATGCGTATATATTTGTATTTTAAGTTGCTATGCGTACATTCAGTGTTGTATGTTGTTTTGCGTTGATTTCAGTGTTTTAAGGTGTTGGCGTAAATTCAGTGTTTTAAGTTGTTTTGCATAGATTTCAGTTTGATAAGATGTTGCATAAGTGTGTATTGCATTTTGCCTTGACATGCATTACTCTGAGTGAAGAAAACTATAAGAATTAACATGATGGACCCGATTCTTTGACACCAGGTAAGAATATTCACAGTTTTTATAGATAACTTGCCTCCCACATACCTAGGCCTACTTTTGTTCTTGTTTACAGTACCTAATAATAATAATACCGATAATATACCTTCCTGCCACAAATCAATCAACCAGCTACTTACCTAGCCTACCTACCTAATTTGCTACTGAACCCCCTACTAACTAAGAACTTTACCGACCTTCATTTAATCAACTAACCAACCAACTATCCTATACTTACTTACCTACCAACCTACCTACCTACCTACCAACTTACTCACCCACCAATCTAGTTACCCATCTATCCACCTACCTACCTACTTCCCCACCTATCCAGCTACCTACTTCCCCACCTATCCACCTACCTACCTACCAACCTACTTATTTGTCTACCTACCTACCTACTTACCTAACTGTCTATCTACCCACCTAACTACCTACTTACCTGCCTGCCTGCCTATGTTACCTCACTTACCTCTAATCTACCCCGTTCTCAGCACCTGCTTATACCGATATATTTACATACTTTCCCTCGACACGCCCTCTTCATCTACCCTCATAAGTATACACCCTCCCTTCTACTATCCTCCTTTACTACCAACATACTCTTCTACCTCTCTTCCTACCTACATACCTATCTTCCTTTCTACTTACCTATACCGGCCTACCACCTGCTTGCTTGCCTATGCCTACCTACCCTACCTACTCACCTTCCTATCTTTTTACTTCTCTTGCTACCTACCTACCTACTTCTCTTCCTACCTACATACCTATCTTCCTTCCTACTTACCTATACCGGCCCACCACCTGCTTTGCCTGCCTATGCCTGCCTACTCTACCTACTTACCTTCCTACCTTTTTTTCTCTCTTGCTATCTACCTACCTATTTCTCTTCCTACCCACTTGCCTACCTACTTGGAGAAATCGACAGCCTAGACAATTTACAGATTAATTGTCCCTCTCTCTTTACCAGGTGTGTTGATGTACAGGTGTAAGGGAAAATTAGGATAGAATGTGTAGTACTGTATGTACCATCTAAGGTCAGGCGTGTCTTAGAGAGAGAGAGAGAGAGAGAGAGAGAGAGAGAGAGAGAGAGAGAGAGAGAGAGAGAGAGAGAGAGAGAGAGAGAGAGAGAGATTACCTAACTCTGTGTGTGTGTGTGTGTGTGTGTTGTGGAAATGGAAAAAAGGTTATGAGTATATGCATAATTGATGGTAGGTAGTACGGTAGTGAGAGAGAGAGAGAGAGGAGAGAGAGAGAGAGAGAGAGAGAGAGTTAGTTTCAGAGACAGACAGTCATACCAAACAGACAGAGAAGTGAAGAGAAATAGCCCATTACACTAGCTGACTCTCCCTCCAGACCTCATACCAGACCCAGCCCAGCCCTGCCCAACCCAACTCAACCCAGAACACATTATGCTAAGCAGGATTTTTTGACATTTCGGGGACATATGTTTGTGTGCTTGAGATCTTGCCTACGATTGATTTATGAAGCGTGGAGAAGGTGTGTGTGTGTGTGTGTGTGTGTGTGTGTGTGTGTGTGTGTATTTGGGGGTCTTTATGTGTATATGTCTGTGTGTGCGAGTGTTTGAGAGTTCGTATCTGTGTGTATGGTAGGGAGTGTGTATCTGCATCTGTTATCTTTATGTGTGTGTGTGTGTGTGTGTGTGTGCAAGCAAGGCATATATATAGAATAGGACCACACACACACACACACACACACACACACACACACACACACACACACACACGAGGAAACGGGACACGGGAGGTCAGGTGAACATTTTCAAGCGTTGACGTCACTAGAGACAGAAGGGAAACAGGGGAACTTGTCTCATATTCCATCCTTTGTCACTCCTTTAGTCTTGTCCATCCAACAAACATGAAAATTTGCTGTATAATTTCTCTATCCTGTTGCTTGGAATAGTTAACACGAATCATTTGCTCCTGATCTACCAACACACTGTATAATTTCTCTGGCCTGTTTTTGCTTGGAATAGTTTACACGAATCATTTGCTCCTGATCTACCAACACTGTATAATTTCTCTATCCTGTTGCTTGGAATAGTTAACACGAATCATTTGTTCCTGATCTACCAACACTGTATAATTTCTCCTTAAGTTATGATGTCTCCATGGTGTTGTTGAGGCTGTGTGTCTGCATTAGCTACCTACTCGTTTTATCTCAGACTTGCCTCTTCTTTTCTTCGTCTAGGTATCCAGACAGCATAAAATCAATCTATACACACTTTCTTATGATGATCCTGTACTAAAATGCACTCTGTATAGGTAGGTAGTAGTAGTATATGTCTGCATGATTTTACTGTATTAGTGACAATTTACACTATACATGTCAATATGTATGTATGTAAATCCATGTATGATTGTATGAACGTAGGTGTAGTGTATGGATTAGTGACACATTTATTCATGCATGTCAGTAGTGTTATGTAAGTCCATGTATGTATGATTGTATGTATGTATGTGTATGTGAATGTGAATTTGTGACACATTTAATTCATGCATGTGAGTATGTATGTATGGACGTGTATGTATATGTATTAGTAACACATTCATTCATGCATGTGAGTATGTAGGTAAATCCATCCATGTATGTCCGTGTAAGTGTATGAATTAGTGACACAAATATTCATCATGTGAGTATGTATGTAAGTCCATCCATGTATGTATGTATGTATGTATGTAAACAGCTGCCGAACCATAAATCATTGTCCATGTATACGCCTGGCTCTCCAAGGACAGTTTTTCTTGTCATTAATCTCTTTGCGTAAGATTGTAATGATTATCGTGTTTACTGAGAGGCAGAATATACATCTCCTCACACACACACACACACACACACACACAAGCCTCGGCCACCCATTCTCAGGTGTTTGTGTGTTCAGTTGGACACACTAATTGTATTATGTCCCAGGCCAGGTTTTTGTTTGTTGGGGATTCGCCTACTATGGGTTGTTGTTGTTGTTGTTGTTATTTATTATTATATTATTATTATTAGAATTACTATTATTATTATTATTATTATTATTATTATTATTATTATTATTATTATTATTATTATTATTATTATTTTTAGTATTACTATTATTATTATTATTATTATTATTATCATTATTATTATACTGTACTGTAGTATTGTTCTGTCTGTCTGAAATGTCATAATATTTATCCTTGAAGGTGGTTGGTAATCTGTTGTGGGCGAATTGTATAATACTGGTTTGTTCAGAGTGGTGGAGGAATATGATGGTCATAAGTAACACTCTACTACTTACCTGGCTATAATACCTGTGTTGCCAGTACCACCCATCTTACTGGTACTGGGAGGGGTGTAGGAATTGGTGTGTGTATATACTGGTGTGTGTACTTACTGGTGTGTGTGTACGTATTGGTGTGTGTGTATATATTGGTGTGTGTATATATTGGTGTGTGTTCGTAATGGTGTGTGTAAAATTGGTTGTATTTATCTATTGGTGTGTGTGTACAGTAAGTATTGATGTGTGTAAGTATTAGGGTGTGTAGGGAATTGGTGTGTGTACGTATTTGTGTGTGTGCACGTATAGGTGTGTGTAAGAATTAGTTTATGTACGTTTAGGTGTATGTATGTATGTAAGCATAGAAGCGTCACAAGTGTTTTCCTATGCACATGATAAAGCTGAAAAATAATTGCATCTTTGCGGTCATTATGCTAACGTTGGTCTCGCTTCAACATCACGTCCACACTGACACCATGAAAAGTGTATGGTGTGTCCAGATTCCAGAGTGATTGTGGCTGAGCTGAGGTTAATATTGTTCAGTACACTACACTACCTTAGACTGTAACCTGTAGACATCCTAGAAAGACATGGTTTCTATAATTATGGCCTTCCTTCCCCACACACATACATCATTTTCACAGCATAACTCTGACACACAAACACATATTCACACGCATCGTTTCCACAGCATAACTCTGACACACACACACATCATTCCACAGCATAACTCTGACACACACACACACACACACACACACACACACACACATCATTTCCACAGCATAACACTTACACACACACACACACACAGACACACACACACACACACACACACACACATATCCACAACATAACTCCCCCCTTGCCCCACGCTGCACACACCTTCCACAGCGTGACGCTCCTTACACACACACACACACACTCACACACATCTCCACGCCTCGAGCACACCATTACTCTCCATCTCAACCACACCACACCCTGGGATAATGGAACAGACCTTGGCATCTACTCACTCCATCACTGTGAGTTATGGTGATGCTCCGCTCTTTCATTATCACTCTTACCAACACTGCCTTCCGGTACACTTCAATTTTAGTTAGAAAAGATTAATGATTCTGGTATCTGTGAGAGGCAAGCACAAGATAGCACCCTCTAAAATAATATACTCTGAAAACTGTTTAAGGTCATAATACTATTTTTTTCTTTTCTTTTCTTTTATTTTATTTTTATTTTTGTATTGAGGGTTTACTGAATAATAATTGTTTGTGGTGGGATTTTGCAATGTTTTTCCTTACAATATCATACTATGCGAGACAGGAGGAGCCATTGTATGTGGGAGGGTTAGGCTATAGTGAATTAATTTTGATCCTTAGGAGGTGGGAGGACTTCATTCCGTCCTTAGTAATTATCTGGTATTCGTCAAAGTTTAAGATACGGTACATTCATTCATCAACCATAGTTAAAAGGTAAATATTCATGTAGGCTCTCTCTCTCTCTCTCTCTCTCTCTCTCTCTCTCTCTCTCTCTCTCTCTCTCTCTCTCTCATACAGGGTAAACAGTGTAATTATCTGGTA
>JAWQEG010006130.1:0-38271 GCA_033782935.1 Petrolisthes cinctipes
CGGTATATCAAAAAATAAATAAATGAATAAAGATGGAGAGAAGTTAATAATGGACCACCCAAATTGAAAAAAAAAAAAAAAAAAAAAAAAAAAAAAAAATGGTGAAAAGTTACAATTTGAGAGCCGAAATTGAAGTACGGTATATTAAAAAAAAAAAAATAAATAAAAATTGTGAAAAGTTAAAATTTGAAAACCGAAATTGAAGTACGGTATATTAAAAAATAAATAAATGAATAAAGATGGAGAGAAGTTAATAATGGACCACCCAAATTGAAGTACGGAATAAAAAAAAAAAAAAATAAATAAAAAAAAATAAATATAGATGGAGAAGTTAAAATTTGACAACCAAAATTTTTCTATGGAATAAATAAAAAACGAATAGATAAATAAATAAATTAAGATGGAGAGAAGTTAAAATTGGACAACCGAAATTGAAGTACAAAAAAAAAAAAAAAAAAAAAAAAAAAAAAAAAAATTGTGAGAAGTTATATATTTGACAACTGAAATTGAAGTATGGTATATTAAAATAATAAATAAATTAATAAAGATGGAGAGAAGTTAAAATTTGAGAACTGAAATTGAAGTACGGTATATTAAAAAAAATAAATAAACGAATAAAAATGGAGAGAAGTTAAACTTTGACAACCAAAATTGAAGTAAGGAATAATAAAAAAAAAAAAAAAATACTGTAGATAAATTATTATATAGTTTCATAGTGGAGTCATCAAATTCATCCAATAATTCACTCAGGAGTCATTTACACAGTTCAGTTTCTTTCGTTAGGGTGCTTACAAACCAAAACAAACCACAGTGGAATGGGCACTAAAAAATAATATGGAAGGAAGGTTTGGTACTCAACCTGCTTGTCAAAATTATCTTCCCTCTTTACACAATTCAGTTTCTTTCGTTAGAGTGCTTACAAACCAAAACAAACCACAGTGGAATGGGCACTAAAAAATAATATGGAAGGAAGGTTTGATACTTACCCTGCTTGTCAAAATTATCTTCCCTCTTTACACAATTCAGTTTCTTTCGTTAGAGTGCTTACAAACCCAAACAAACCACAGTGGAATGGGCACTATAAATAATATGGAAGGAAGGTTTGATACTCACCCTGCTTGTCAAAATTTTCTTCCCTCAGTATACATACGAGGGCGAGGAACCGACTCACTTCCTTAAGGTATAGAATAGTACCATTGTTTAATTTGATGATACTGGAACTCCCCTTGTCAAATGGGACCTGTTTACCATCACCCTTCCTGTCATAAATACACACATATCAGTCTAATAAAATGATGGGTTGTATGTAAGAATGCATAGTTATTGGTGTTGAGTATGGTGTAATAAAATGATGAGTTGTATGTAAGAATGTAATTGTCAAATGGGACCTGTTTACCATCACCCTTCCTGTCATAAATACACACATATCAGTCTAATAAAATGATGGGTTGTATGTAAAAATGTAATATGTAATTGGTGTTGAGTATGGTGTAATAAAATGATGGGTTGTATGTAAGAATGTAATTGTCAAATGGGACCTGTATACCATCACCCTTCCTGTCATAAATACACACATATATCAGTGTAATAAAATGATGGGTTGTATATAAGAATGTAAGAATGTATATAGTAATTGGTGTTTACAATGGTGTGGTAAGTCTAATAATATGATGGATTGTATGTAAGAATGTGTAGTAATTGGTGTTGAGTATGGTGTAATAATTAAGATGGTTTGGACATGTAGAGAGAATGCAAGATGAGGAGTTTGTAAAGAAGGTGTATGGAAGTGAAGTTGTGGGACCTGGTGTGAGAGGCAGACCTCCGGTTAGATGGCAGAACAGAGTGGAAGAGTATGTAAAGGAGAGAAACATTAAGGGTAGAGGAGGGCTTGACCAAGTAAGGAGGGAGTGTTGGAACAGGGAGAACTGGAGGCACTTCTGCCGTGGCCACCCCCTTGGGGGGAGTTCCCGGAGGGAACGAGGCGTCAGAGCTATAGATAGATAGATAGTAATAAAATGATGGGTTGTATGTAAGAATGTGTAATAATTGGTGTTGAGTATGGTGTAATAAAATGATGGGTTGTATGTAAGAATGTAAGAATGTATAATAATTGGTGTTGAGTATGGTGTAATAAAATGATGGGTTGTATGTAATGTATAATAATTGGTGTTGAGTATGGTGTAATAAAATGATGGGTTGTATGTAAGAATGTAAGAATGTATATAGTAATTGGTGTTGAGTATGGTGTAATAAAATGATGGGTTATATGTAAGAATGTAAGAATGTATAGTTATTGGTGTTGAGTATGGTGTAATAAAATGATGGGCTGTATGTAAGAATGTAATGTTCTTATATACAATCCGATGACACACGCTATCACTACAAATTAATCTTGTGGGGAGAGTTCGATCAGTGCTGGTGGTAAATCTGGAGCAAAACCCGATTCCTCAAAACTATTCTGGGCAACAGGTCACCATTATTTTTGTTCATCTGGTCCTGTTTCCCGACATACTTTGGAGGAATCGAGGCACTCTTATGTACCAAAAGTTATCATCCCCTATTTTGGATTAGTTCAGCTAAGTATAAACACATTATTATACAGCACCTTGATTCCTCTAAAATACAGTCGGCAAAAAGAATATTGGAACCTTCCTATGGATAATTTGTTTTAATTTCCATGTAAGGTTGGTTCCTGTACTTTTTTGTTGACTGTACAAGAAAGGTCTAACACTGGGTCGTATGCAAGGACATCCATGGTGTATACGATGGCGTGGCTCTGTTGTTTTGTCTATGGAGCCTTCGTATCGGTACCACACCATCGTATACAGTACACCGTGAATGTTCTTGCATACCACCCATTATCTGACACACACATAGGCCTTACAACACAAAAAGATACTTTATACAGAATTCTGACTTAACTTACAATATAAAGATACTGTATACATAACTCTGAGATACTCTATACAGAATTCTGACTTTTTACGATATAAAGATACGGTATTCATAATTCTTACTTAACTTACGATATAAAGATACTGTATATATTTATTCTGACTTAATTTATAACATATAAAGATACTGTATACATAATTCTAACTTAACATATACCGTACATAATTCTGACTTAATTAACTTACAACACAAAAAGATACTCTATACATAATTCTAACTTAACTTAAAATATAATAAAGATACTCTATACATAATTCTAACTTAACTTACAATATAAAGATACTGTATACATAACTCTGAGATACTCTATACATAATTCTGATTTAACTTACAATATAATAAAGATACTCTATACATAATTCTAACTTAACTTACACTACTAAATACTGTATATATAAACCTTGCGCCTTACGTACCCATATATGTCCGAGATATCAATGACAACATCAATCATCTCACAACACAACTCATAGCTTTGCATGTCTACGGGTGAGGAGTCGGTGGCAATGTAGATCTTGGATAAAACATCAAACAGGAACGCCTTCTCTATACCCGAGTTCTGGAAAAACAACAAAATCCTTCACTGTAACCACCATTTTTTTTTTTTTTTTTTTCATTTTATTAGAGTGAATTTTATATATATACAGTGGGATCTCGCATCTAGCGAGTTCTCAACTTGCGAATTTGTATCTGGCGACACCATACAACCTCTACCCATATTCGTTTCTAGCGAACAAAATTCCCATCTGGCGAAATAAATATGTAAGAAAATTAAAAAATAATAATAATAAATTCAAGGGCGGCAGATTTACCTCCACGGCGGCTACCCGTATTTTGTTTATCGTGTGACGTCATGTCACCACCCACGCGGCCAGTCGGCCACTTCTAGTCCTTCCCCAATTTAAAAACTCAAGTCTCCGTCTTTGTCGCCCACGTGCGAGACCTCTCTTGACCCGCTCCGACCTTAAGTGTGAGTTTGTGACCGAGAAATTAATTTGGCTTGTTTTGGATAGTGCTTTGCAATTCTATGTCTCTCGCTATGCCTGCCCAGCATTCAAATAGTGGGGAAACTAGTGGGGTAGGGGATAAGAGTGAAATGATTAAGAAAGGGCTTGTTAAGCGTACTAGTCAAGTGGGGAAAAAATTGAACAGGTACTCCCAAGAAGATAAAGCCAAAGTGATTGATTTAATTGAGAAAGGACTGAAAAATAGTGAAATAGTTAAACAAACCGAATTTCCTGAGAGTACAGTGAGAAACTTTAAGAAGCAGAAAAACGAAATCAAAGCTAGCCTAAAAGTTGCAAAAAAGTTTTTCAGTTTAAATTCTAGTGCATCACAGCGAGTGATGACTAACTATTCTTATAATAATCGTCTCATTGCTATCATGGAATTCCATTTAGAGTGGTGGATTGAGGGCCGGTTCAAGAATAAAACCAGTATAAATGGCCCACATATAAGAAACCAAGCCGTAGCCCTCTACAATGCCATATGCAAGAAAAAGAGAATTCAAAACCCCCCACCCTTCACTGCTTCCGTCGGTTGGCTCGCAAAATTTAAGAAAAGATTTGATATTAAACACGCCATCTACCAAGGTGAAGTTGCCTCTGCAGACATAGCTGCTGCTGGGGCATTCCCAGCCATTGCACAAGACTTCATCAAACAAGGTGGATACACATTAGATCAAGTGTACAACTGCGATGAAACAGGCCTATACTGGAAGTTGTCTCCCAAGTCTACTTTCATACACAAAAATGAAAAACAGGCACCAGGGGTGAAAATGGCGAAGGACAGACTGAGCATTCTTTTCACCTGTACTGCAACTGGAACCCACCGAATGAAGCCTCTTGTTATCAACAAATTCAAGAAGCCTAGGGCCTATAAAGGTGCTGACCTGAACAAACTCGATGATATTTACTGGGCCTCCAACGTTAAGGGTTACATGAACATGGTCTTGTCTGCTGAGTGGTTTGATAATCATTTCGTCCCAGATGCCCTACGTAAGTGCAAGGAGTTGAATTTAGATGGGAAAGTTTTGCTTTTTATGGATAATGCACCTGGACACGCTAGGTATCTGATTGGACGTCATCCAGCCGTCCAAGTGGAATTTTTACCACCTAACACCATGTCAGTGATTCAACCATTAGATCAAGAAATTATTGCCAACGTAAAGCTGATTTATTACAAAAAAATCTATGATAAAATGAGAGAGGTAACAGATGATCAAGAAGAATTGAAAGTGATACAAGAAGAAGAATCCGATGATGACGAGTTGCTGCTAGGACCGAAATTGGACACAGCAGACCAGCCCAGACCATCACAGCAACCACAGACAGCATCAAGTGCTATAATTTCTGTAAGACAGTTTTGGAAAAATTTCAATGTGAAGAATGCGATTGACTACATGACAGAGGCCTGCAAGAGTATAACGAATGACACAATAAAGCATGCCTGGCACCCCCTCCTCCCCGACTTGGTATCTGCCAGCACAGGTAAATGGCAGCACAAGACCAATCTTCTACGTGAGGCAGTAGAAGCAGCAAGGAACATCCCAGCACCAGGCTTTGCTGATGTGGATGAGGCTGTCGTATGTGAATTATTGGAGCCAGACGAAACTTCAGCAGAAGAAATGATTGAAGATAATGAACTTGAAGTGATGGCGGAAGAAGAGAAAAGCACAGAAACAGTGGAGGAAAAGATAGTTACGGCTGGATATCTCTCGAGAAAGATTACCGATCCTGCACAAATGAAGAATTATTTGTGTGAAACTGGATCATCGGAGTCTGAGTGGGTGCGTAAGGTGCTTCCTTTGCTTGAGAAACTTAATCATACGCTCAGTGAAACCTATTCCAAGAAAGTAAATGAAAGGCGCCAAACTGTTATCACGGGTTACTTTAACAGACGCCGTGAGCTTTGTGAAAAGATGACAAATCTTGATGACAATGAAAAACAAGCGAATATTAGTGATGATGAGAACATTGAAAGTCTTCTTGGCGACCTTGATGGTTTCACTGGCTTCCAAGGAAAGGAGGAGAATGCAGATGAAAGAATTACAAAATTAATTCAAGCATCAAGAGAGGCGGGAGAGAGTGGTGGTGAGCGGGAGACAAGTGAGGAGGGAGGAGGGGAGGAGGGAGGCTGTGGCAGGCTGCACTAGCCTATCCCTTCACCTCAGATACCAGCAGTTCGTCACTTCATTCATCACTCACGGGTAAATAGTGAATCCTGTATTTAATTATTTCTTCTTGAATTCATGTTGTGTATCACTTTGTGTACAACATAATGAAAATTATGCGATATCATAGACGAAAGTATATAAAATATAGATAATCAATTAAAATTTTTTTTTTTCCCATTTGGCAGGCGAGAGAGCGTGAACAGTGGTGAGGAGGGTGAGGGTGGTGGTGGTAACATGGACAAGGGAGGAGGGGAGGGGAAGGGAGAGGTTGCTTGAGTGAGGAGGTGGCTGGAGGCCTTCACTGCCAGTCCGTCCATCCCTCCACCAAATGGACATTCGTCACACTTACACACTTTATCACTCAAATTACAATACCACTCATAATTTTTTCTTTGTTATATATTGTGCACCACTTTGTGTTTATTTAAATGGAAATTAAAATGTTATAGGCGAAAATAAAGTAAATATAATGAAGATCGGCAATTTTCACCTCACCTATTATAATATTCCTCATTAGTTTATGTATTCGCATCTAGCGCCGTTTTTTTGGCACCAATTACTCACTAGATGCGAGATCCTACTGTAGAATGAATTTTGTGGAGTTTGCAAAATGTTTTATATGCACTTGTGTCTGTTTTCTTATTCTTCAAATAGTTACAAATAGAATTTAATCAAACTTTACAGGATGATTGGGCATTATGAAAACAAAAAGTGATTAACTTTTCATGGATCTAGGTCATAAAATAGAGGTCAGCAATGGACACGATTAATATTTAACTGGTGAGAACGAGAGTGAAGTATGGGATGAGTTTGTCTGTAGAGTTTCTGTGGTGTTTGTTAGAGTCCACACTTCATTGACTGCCCTTCCTGTTTCATTTGCAATTGGAAGCTTGACAGATGAGAAGTTGCAATGTAAAAGTCCTTGACCAAAAATGGGTTAAAGTAGAGGAATAGTTTAAATACCTAATTAATATATATACCATTTGAACATTTTGGAAGAGGATAATATGATTTTTTGGTACATATATTATTATTATTATTATTATTATTATTATTATTTTTTTTTTTAATCATCAGAGGGTAATTCAAATATGGGTGATTTGTGGGTTACAGCATTTTACTCCTCAGCTCCTCAAATGTGATAAGGAATTATTGTCCACAACTGTCCATAACAAGGTGTATACAACAACAACAACAACAACAACAAATATAAACTCACAGATATGAAGATATTTAATAGGTTTTCAAGTGTGGGCAGCTGAGGTATCAATTTCTGGACAACTTTACTGAAGGCCTCAAATATACTGTGGTCATAGATGGATGTTAAGTAGAAGCTGAGGTGGATTTGTTCCATACCTAAAATATAAACAAATTATTATTGGCTAAATGAATAATTATGGAAGGACAACAATTTTGGCTTCAGTATACTGGAACCAGATTCTTATAATTATGACTGGAGGTACAGCCGAGCCCGAAAATTCGCGACCACGCACTTAGATGTTTATGTCATCTGAGCTGGTAACACTGTGTGGGGAAGGTGTCATTGTAGGTGAAAGATTGTATCATGTCCCTCTACTATGTTCCACCTACTCTGATTCCTCACCAAATAAATATTACCAGCTCAAATGGCATAAATATCTAAGTACGTGGTCGCGAATTTTCGGGCTCGGCTGTACAGTCGGCGGCAAAAGTCGTATCGCCTCACTCATCACGTCTTCAAAGATAACATGAATCGAATAAACACATTTCACCATACATATATAATGATAATAACCAGGGGGAAAATTAATAAAATTCTAATAATTTTTTAGTTTACGAGCCTGTGAAGCTTATATATATATTTCCATACAGTACTTTATGACTTGGCAGATGTGGTGACACGACTTTTGCCGCCCACTGTACAATAGTAACAATGCAATATAAAGGGAAGAAAAGGAAAAGGGAGTGTTGAAGAGTTGAAAAGGAAATGAATTGAAAGGGGTATCAAAACTGAAAACATTGTCTATATCTCTGGGTGTGGGACAGTGGGAGGAGAAGGAAGGAAGGAAGGAAGGACAACTGGATCAACAAACATACAATAGTGAAGGTAGAAAGTGTTTGGGACAGAGGGAGGAGAAGGAGAAAGAGGGCAGAAAGAGGAAGGAAGGAAGGAAGGACAACTGAATCAACAAACAAGTATACAATAGTGAAGGTAGAAAGTGTTTGGGACAGAGGGAGAAGGAGGAGAAGGAGGGCAGAAAGAGGAAGGAAGGAAGGACAACTGTATCAACAAACAAGTATACAATAGTGAAGGTAGAAAGTGTTTGGGACAGTGGGAGAAAGAGGAGAAGGAGGGCAGAAAGAGGAAGGAAGGAAGGACAACTGAATCAACAAGTATACAATAGTGAAAGTAGAAAGTGTTTGGGACAGAGGGAGAAGGAGGAGAAGGAGGGCAGAAAGAGGAAGGAAGGAAGGACAACTGTATCAACAAACATACAATAGTGAAGGTAGAAAGTGCTTGGGACAGGAGGAGGAGGAGAAGGAGGAGGAGGAGAGGAATATATTGTAACCAATGGGCTAAAAAGAAATATTATCAATTCTAGAAGTACTGTACCGGTACCTTACTTTATTGAGAGATAGGATACAGTATTTAAAAAGAGAAAGAGATAGGTAGTTAAAAACGCAGTCTGAAAATTCTCCTAAGCTGAGGTGCTAAAAGGAGAGAAGGTTCAGCTCTCTCAGACAGCCTATCCAACTGCCCCTTGTAGTGGACCAAATCATGATGAAAATTAAAAATATATAAATAATAAGGTTAGCACTAAGGTTATAGGTGAGGTTTGTTCCTTACCTGAATCACTGAGTTCATCATTGGCACGTTGGTGAATGTCTCGTTGTGTTTCAATCTTGATGTCATCAGAGAGGCCGTCCACTTTGTGTATAAAAACTTCAAACTTGAGGTGTGGGTTGACTTTGTGTGCTCTTAAGACTGTCTGGTGGAGTCTGTTCAGTGCTTCCATGTAGTCATCCTGATATACAATACAAACTATAGTACTGTACTGAGATCTCATGTACAGCCACAATCAAATAACCGCCAACATTTTCCTTCCATCGTTGTAAATATCTTGGTAATAAAGAACAACACATGTATGATTTTGCTGCACCTCATAATAACAATTTAGGGGGTTGAGTTGACGTAAGGTGTTGTTGTATGATTGTATTTTGATATGATACTGATCTATTTGCACGATGGAAGGAAAGTGTCGGTGGTTATTTGATTGTGGTTGTACAAACTCAAACAACCATATCTTACTCCATACTATACTAATCTACATAATGATTTACATGTACAGGGAAATAAAATTATCACTCCTGCACAATGGCTTACTGTGTAACTGTACTTACAAAGATACAATGTTAATGAATATGTAAGTGTACCCAACTATTCTTTATAGAGATGGATTGTATTGTACAGTCTGTCAATGTTCTAGATACCCCACCCTCGCTCAGGGACTCGCAGTTTTATCTGGTAACACTTTGAGTAGTAGGCAGGGGTATTTTACAGCGATCTGATCTGATATTGGCTGTATAAATTTCAGGGCATATATTAAACAAGGATAAGGATGCATATCTATATTATTGATGTAGTACACACTGCCATGAGATAATAAAATGTAATCAAAAGTTCTTCGATAGGCGTAAATACCGAAGGAAAAATCGAATTATTGGCAACAAATATATAACCCGGTGTTGCCACAAAATAATTTCCTGCCTACTACTCAGAGTGTTACCAGATAAAACTGCGAGTCCCTGAGCGAGGGTGAGGTATCTGGAACATTGACAGACTGTATGTGGTACTAAAGAATGACCACTATTATAGTAGCACTGGATTCCTTTACTTGTGTCAGTTACAATTTGAAAGTTATGAATGGATGGTTTGTGTCCATCCACACCTTCATTACCTTATCAATTCTAATGCTTTAACAACTCTGGAACATTCTACTTTTTTTTTTTTTATATATACTGTATGTTCCAACACTGGACATTGGTTTATCAAGCCCCTTACCATGGCCCAGGTCAACTGTTACTCACACACACACACACACACACGTCACGACTTCCGAACTGGTACCCAGCCACAGAGGGAGGGAATGAGGGTAATTCCCAAATACTGCAGTTGTTATGGTACCAGTGAGGGTGTTATGGTACCAGTGAGTGTGTTTTACGACGTTCAGTGGCCTTATAGTTAGTGCCTCAAACTCAAATTGGATGAGTAAATATTCTCAGGCCCTCACCTGAGAGGAATCGATCTCCCGACCTCTAGGTTATGAGTCCCGAATACTAACCACTCGGCCACACCTCACCTGTGTGTGTCTAGGCATTTCAAATGAAAATGGACCTTCTGAACCTTTCATTCAATTTCATTTGCAAGGATTTTTAGTGGACTCCCCTTCTGCAATATAGATATAAAAAATGAATAATGTTCATTGAGCCATTGACAAAGTGAGTAAATTACCAACCATAATTACAACTCGGCCAGACAGCTTGAGGAACTTCAACAACAACAACAACAATAACAACTCACTTGAGCATCAATAACAAACACCAGAGCTCCATGTCCACCAAATATTTTCTCTGAGTCAAAGGATGGTTCAAAGAAGTCAATCTGACCTGGGAAGTCCAAAATCTTGAACTGTACAAAGGAAGAGTTGGAGATGTTTTCAGACTCTATCTTGTTTGTTGACTCCAAAAAAAGGGTTTCATTTGGTGTCATTTTGTGGAAAACGACTTTTTGTATTGAAGACTTGCCACTCCTGTAATAAAGACAGAAATCTCAATAAGACATAATAGTTTCATTCACATGTCCTGATCAACAATAAGGAGGGTAAATGACATTTCATTTTCACTGTTCTTATTATGTTTACCTCAATCCTACAAAGTATAAATTAATTTGTTTCATACATTGGTTCATGAAGGAGTTTATGGAAGAGTTACATTATAATTGTTACACACACACCAGAGGTTCATTACAAGTTATTAATGAATTAATGAGTTTTGTCTTTGTCTAGGTGTGTTTCCCTCCTTGTTTAGAAAAACCATGGTCATTTTTAAAGTATCACAGAGGTAAATTTTGTTCTTATGGATTTGTAGAGCTTTATTTTACACACCAGAATCTGAAATCTAGAGTCTCCTATGTCCACTGGTTTGCGTATAGCATTGATTTAAAGTATGCATACTTGCATAGCAAGGCTTGCAAGACAGCCTATTCTACCTCAAAAATGATGAAATATGACTAAATAATTTTTTACAAGGCATAAAAATATATATAATTGCATTATTTATGTATTTCTGAGTAAAAGTGAATAAAATATATATCATATCCACCTGAATGGACATGAAAACAACAAAAATACAGTATTTGCGGGTAAAAATACATAACACATGCTCATGTAGTTTTGTGGCGAGCTGTCAAGTTTATATACAGGAGTAGCTTGTGTAAATAAGGCTGGAAAAATCGATATGTAAGGATGTGGAGCCCAGGAGAGGGAGTAGAGTGGGGTTTGGGTAAGCTGATATGCTGAGAGACACGATGCTATTCTGGTCTCCTCCCACACCCCAGAGGGTCACGTGACAGCAGTATACACAAAGATTCGTAGCTTCAGCTCAGATAAGATCAGTGGTACCAATAAAGTGGCTAGATACAGCCCATGCAGTCTTTTATAGCCCGTCATATATATACGTCCATCGGCTTCAAGGTCAAAATTTCTGGTGACGTATTAATACGTCCATCGGCTTTTAAGGGTTAATAGAACTTGACAAATATTTATAAAAAAATTACAAAGTTCAACACTCCCAAAAAACTAACCCATGCTATTGAAGCAAACAAAGAACTACTGCTAAATAAACTATATATCTATCTATAGCTCTGATGCCTCATTCCCTCCGGGAACTCCTCCCAAGGGGAAGGCCACGGCAGAAGTGTCTCCAGTTTTCCCTGTTCCAACACTCCCTCCTTACTTGGTCATATCCTCCTCTACCCCTCACGTTTCTCTGTTTTACATACTCTTCCATTCTGTTCCAACACTCCCTCCTTACTTGTTCAAGCCCTCCTCTGTCCATCACGTTTCTCTCCTTTACATACTCTTCCACTCTGTTCTGCCATCTAACCGGAGGTCTGCCTCTCACACCAGGTCCCACAACTTCACTTCCATACACCTTCTTTACAAACTCTTCACCTTGCATTCTCTCTACATGTCCAAACCATCTCAGTGTATTACACTTCACTCTCTCAACCACTTCACACTCAATACCAATTGCCTTCTCACTCATACCACACCTCTCATATACACTCTCATTACTTTCTCCATCCCATCTAGTAAGTCCACATGCTCCTCTCAAGTAACTCATTTCCACAGCACCTATTCTAGACTGATGCGCCCTACTCCATGTCCATGTCTCTGATGCATATGTCAGTGTTGGCAGGATTATACTATTTCTCAGTCCCATTTTCACTTCCATACTCACACTTCTACCCTTCATAATCCTGACCAGTGATCCTATGACCTGTCTACCCCTCATTGCTCTCTCCCTAATTTCTCCTTCCATACTTCCATGTTTACACATAACTGTACCCAGGTACTTAAACTCCTTCACTTCCTCCATCCTCTCGCCCCTCAGAGTTATCTCACACTTCGTCCCAGTTGGTACAGCCACTCTGTAAGGTGTGGCAAAGTCAATCACTTCAGTTTCTGCTCTCTCAAATACCATCACTTTACTTTTCCCAACATTCACCTTCAGTTTCCTTCGTTTACACACAGACTGAAACTCATCCACCACTCTCTGTATGGTACCTCCCTTTCACTCTCAGCCATCAACACAGTGTCATCCACAAATAAACTTGCCACCAGGGACCAATTTGCTTCATTCAGCCTCAACTTCACCCCCAGACCATTCACTTTGGCTTTCATCTCTCTCATACAACCATCCATATACAGAATATATTGAACAGCCACTATATAATTATACACTATATAATACGGTACATACAATATTTATAATACTGTACTGTAATTTATACATGATATTCAGGACCTTGACTATAATTTATACAGCATTACCATAGAGTAATGATATACATATGACATATTATAATTATTACCTACGTAGTCCCATAAGGAGAATTTTTGGTTTCTGATCCGGTGGAGATAATTGTGTGATGTGGTGTTGGTCTGGGTCGTCTGGGCCGTATACAAAGTCTTTAGGGAAGGAACCCACTTCATAGCCAGCACCAAAGTCACCTCGGTAATGTTCGTCATCATCTGGAGCGTAGGAGGCCTGTAAGATGGTGACTATAGTAACCATATGGACATTAAGAGAATACTCATACAAGGAAAAGATTAACATATATTTGCTCATAATATTATGGAAAAGAATGAAGAAAAGATCCAATTATAAGTATGAAAAACTAAAGGTAAATTTACAGAAGAACTGGGTTCACTATATTGTGTATTTTAGTATCATTACCCACTATTTTGGACCATTCTAAAACACTTTTATTAGTCTGACCTCACCTGACCTGACCTAACCTAGACAACAGCAGACTACCGGGACCTAACCTGGGCAAACTACCGGGACCTAACCTGGGTAAACTACCGGGATATAACCGGTGTAAACTATCATAAAGTGACCGGGGCAAATTCCCAGGACCTAGCCGGATGTGGTAACACTGCACGATCCTAGCCAAAAACCCAGTTATTCTGTAATAATACCAAACTAAAATATGCTGCACCAAATTAGACGGACCTGTTCTTCAGAAATACCATATTATCTGTTTAATATATTTTATCTTATTTTTTCCTCAATTTCAAAATGCCCCATTTGAATATGCCCTATCTTGGATATGGGGCATTTGCGGAGGAAATGCCATAGAAGAAAATAGTCTTAGAATGGTCTAAATAAGTGGGTAATGAAGGTAGAAAATAGTCTTAGAATGGTCTAAATAAGTGGGTAATGAAGGTAGAAAAACCGAACACAATAACGGTAATTCTTTCAATATTTACCAATAATTATATCATACATGAAAAGTGAATAAAAATGTCCCAAAAAATAGAAAGGACACGGTATATAGGGCCATATTCAAGAACATCCATGGTGAATACGATGGTGTGGTACCGGTACGACGACTCCATAGACAAACAAACAGAGCCATCGTACCAGTACCACACCATCGTATACACCACGAATGTTCCTGAATATGGCCCTGAGGTTTATTCCTGTCAAACATACATACGAGACTGTCAAGAGAATCACAAGTTTAAATTTTTTACTTAAATTATATATATAGGTGATGAAGGAAGATATATATATGGGTAAATATTGAAAGAATTACCGTTATTGCGTACGGTTTTTCTACCTTCATTACCCACTTATTTAGACCATTCCAAGACTATTTTCTTCTATGGCATTTTCTCCGCAAATGCCCCATTTCCAAGATAGGGCATATTTAAATGGGGCATTTTAGAATTAGCCTGACCTTACCTGACCTGACCTGACCTAACCTAGACCGCATCAAACTACCGGGACCTAACATGGGCAGACTACCGGGAAATAATCGTGGAAAAGTACAATAAATGACGGGGGTAAAATACTGGGACCCAGCCGGATCTGGCAACACTGCTACAAAACGGTAAATCTTTCAATAAATACCTATATATGTTTTTATGTTAATTATTATGGTAAAAAATGTCATAGAAGAAAAGTCGGTATTTATTGAAAGAATTACCGTTTTGCAGCAGTGTTGCCAGATCCGGCTGGGTCCCAGTATTTTACCCCTGTCATTTATTGTACTTTATCACGATTATTTCCCGGTAGTCTGCCCAGGTTAGGTTCCGGTAGTCTGCCCAGGTTAGGTCCCGATAGTCTGATGCAGTCTAGGTTAGGTTAGGTCAGGTCAGGTAAGGTCAGGCTAATTTCAAAATGCCCCATTTGCGTATGCCCTATCTTGGAAATGGGGCATTTGCAGAGGAAATGCCATAGAAGAAAATAGTCTTAGAATGGTCTATATTAGTGGGTAATGAAGGTAGAAAAACCGTACGCAATAACGGAAATTCATTCAATATTTACCGAAAAGTCTTATAATAGTCTAAATAAGTGGGTAATGAAGGTACAAATCTCGTACACAATAACGGTAATTCATTCAATATTTACAATTATTATTTCAATACATTATCTTCCACATACGAGACTGTCAAGAGAATCACAAGTTTAAATTTTTGACTTAAATTATATATATATGTGATGAAGGAAGATATATATATGTTTTTATGTTAATTACGTGATGAAGGAAGATATATATAACGAGATATAAAGTAATATATAAACACCATAATTAATTTAGTACCATGATTTATAATAATGGTGTTGTCTGATGATTATTATAATAGTGTTGTGATCAGCTGATATTTGGAGGTGGTGGTGGGTGTTTGTTGTTGTCTGTGTACAAGTGTTGCCAGATCACCACCACCACCATGATGATGATGATGATGACTGATGAGTCACCCGCGTTCAGGTGTAGCCTTTGCAACGGCGCTCTCTCACTGTCTTCCTCTGCAGACTCTGCAGAGAGAAAACAAAAAACAGCACCAAAGAATACATGTATACACATCATACTTTCATCCTGTATATCCTATACAACCTGCTCGTCCCAATATACTCATTTTATCTTCAACCATACCCTTTCCAGAAATTCTTTCACACTCTCTATTATCACTGGACTGTACAGCTCTCGTTCACTAAGACATAGCAGCACTTTAGCTGCCACTGTCGCTTCCACCATCTCCCTCTATTTTCTCACTCCTAGTTCACTAATTACCACATTCAGCATGGTAGCTCTCTCTCGTTCATACTTATCACATACCATCAACACATGTTGTACTGTCTCATCTTCCCTACTCTCACACATCCCACACACCTTACTACCTTCATTACTCCATCTATATATTCTGTCATTCACCTCCAGTAACTTCGTTCTTGCCTTAAACATCAGCTCACTTCCCCAGCTACCATCATAGAACACTTCACTCCTTGGTATGTCCTTAGAGGAGTACCAATCTAGCGTGCTCTTCTGACTTATGCCTCTCATCCAATCATCTCTGCCTATTTCTTGTATCCGTCTCTTAATTTCATTCATCCATTTCTCATCACTCCATCTGCCCCTTTCATCTAGCACTGCATGGGTACTGCATTCCACACTTTTCCATTCTCTTATCACACATCCTTCTCCACTTAATTGGTGTACCGTCCTGTCCATTTATACCCCATCTGTCTTCATTCATTCCCTCTAGTCTAACCTTATATCTCAACACTCCTTTGGCTATCCTCTCCTCAAACGTACTCCATCCAGCGTCACCTCTTATTGCTTCCACACCTACATACTTGTTTGCACCTAATGCTGTTCTTCCTATCCTATTCTGTACTACTTCCAGTCTGTTCAAGTCATTCACTGTCCATGTCATAGTCTCCAGTCCATACATGAGTCCAGGTACAGCCATACTTTTCCATACACCACTCACTACCTCATACTTATTGGCTCTAAACCTTGCCACACTTCCTAGTCATCCACATCATGTTGTTGTTGCCAGATGGAATAAAGGAATACTCAGTTGTAGATTTTATCCATGGAGGTATTATATTATACCTCCATGATTTTACCCCCCAAAAAAACCAACTGGCAGTGTGATAAACCCATTATAATTTACTAGAACTAAGCTGAACTTCTACCAGATAGTCAACTGTGAGTAACTATATAAGTAAAGAAAATAATTATATAATAAAAGATAGGCCTAATATACAACCATTCTAGGTAAATGAGATAAAAAAAGATAATTATGAACTCAGAAAATCAATATAGTAGTAATATTCAACTATTCTAGGTAAATGAGATAAAAAAAGATAATTATAAACTCAGAATATCAATGTAATTTAGTTAATAATAATAGGTAGTAGTAATATTCAACTATTCAAGGTAAATTAGATAAAAAAAAGGGAATTATAAATGTAGAATATTAATATAAAGTAGTAAATAATAAAAGTTAGGCGTAATATTTAATCATTTTAGGTAAATGAGATAAAAAAAAATATAAACGTAGAATATCAATATAATTTAGTAAATAAAAACAAGTTAGGTGTAATATTCAACCATTCTAGGTAAATGAGATAAAAAAAATAGAAACGTAGAATATCAATATAATTTAGTAAATAATAAAAGTTAGGTGTAATATTCAACTATTCTAGGTAAATGAGATAAAAAAAAGAGAAATTTTAAACACACAATATCAATAAATATTACATTATGTTATAAACAGCGCCGTTGAAATGGTGACAAATAAACAAAGCGTCACTCACATGCAGTGTTGCCAGGTGCAGGAATTTTTTTCTTTTTATTAGGAAATTTTTGAAGTCCACACAGGAAATTTATATAAAGATTATTCAAGAGTAAACAGGGAAATTTTAACCAGACCAAATACCAACATAGACCGTCAATGTTCAAGAGTAATAAACAGGAAATTATTGAGGTAAAAAAAGGGAAATAATAATATTGGTGGTTAGGGTAATTTCGTCAAGCAGATCTGGCAACACTGCAAAGACCACTAACGTGATTTATTATTATTGTTTTGTGATAATGTTATTTTGTTTTATTTTTTGTTGGTAATTTGTTATTTGTGTTTTTCCTGGTGGACAAATAAGGTACTGTTTGATTCCATGATTGTTTTAAATGGAGTGGAAGTACCTATATATATAAAGAGAGAGAGAGAGAGAGAGAGAGAGAGAAAGAGAGAGAGAGATGGGAGTGAGGAAAGAGAGAGAGAGAGAGTGAGAGGAAAAAGAGATGGTAGAGGAAAGAAAAACGAGATAGAGAGAGAGAGAGAGAGAGAGAGAGATGGGAAAGACGACACACAAAAAAAGAGAGAGATGGAAGAGGAATGATGAAAGAGAGAGAGAGATGGGAGAGGAATGACGAAAGAGAGAGAGAGAGAGAGAGAGGGGTGGGGATAGAAGGGTAAATATCTAAGTTACTGTATTGCTGTTTTCTATAAAACAAATTTTACCCACTTATTTAGACCATTCTAAGACTATTATCTTATATGGCATTTTCTTCATTAATGCCCCATTTCCAAGTTAGGGCATATTCAAATGGGGCATTTTAAAATTAGCCTGACCTTACCTGACCTTACCCAGACCACAGCAGACTACCGGGACCTAACCTGGGCAAACTACTGGGACCTAACCTGGGCAAACTACCGGGACCTAACCTGGGTAAACTACTGGGACCTAACCTGGGTAAACTACTGGGACCTAACCTGGGTAAACTACCGGGACCTAACCTGGACAAACTACCGGGATATAACCGGTGTAAACTATCATAAAGTGACCGGGGCAAATTCCCGGGACCTAGCCGGATGTGGTATCACTGCACGGCCATAGCCAAGAACACAGTACTTGTGTAATAATACCATTTATTGTTTCAGATGGAGTGTTGCTGTATCAAGGAAAATGAAGAATAAGAATTGACACATTGTACAATTCTGACCCGGGACAACAACAACAACAACAACAACAACTACAACATCAACTACAACATCAACTACAACAAAAACATCAATAACAACATCAACAACAATATCAACAACAACAATAATAACAACATCAACAACAAGAACAACTACAATATCAACTACAACATCAACAACAACAACAACAATAACAACAACTACAACATCAACAACAACAACAACTACTTTTCTAGGACTGTTTTGGAGTCGATGAAAAGATTTTGGAGTCGGTGAAAAAATTAGTTGCTGTTTATAGAAATTTAAAAATACGTATGTGTGTGTGTGTGTGTGTGTTGAATAATAAGTGAGTAACTGCTTATAGAAAATTTAAAGATACGTATGTGTGTGTGTGTGTGTGTGTTGAATAATAAGTGAATAACTTCGATTAGCCTTATAATAAACATTTTGTATTTAGTTTAAGAATTGTGAGGAAAGATGGAAAGGGAGATGGAAAGTGAATGCGCCGGTCCGTCCTGCTCTCAAACCACAACGAAAACAACAACAACAATTCCAAATCAGTCTGGACTCACAAATCTTAAAGTTAGGGATGAAATAATTATCGAGGTGGATGATGATATAGTGGAGAAGGAAAAAGATGATAATGATGATGATGAGGTTGTTGTTGTTGTGAATGAAAAAGATGATAATGATGAGGTTGTTGTTGTGAATGAAAAAGATGATAATGGTGATGATGATGAGGTTGTTGTGAATGATGCTAATGGTTGTGGAAGGGTTGTAAAAATAGGTAGAATGGAAGATGATGATGATTGTGATGAAGAAGTCAGCGTGTTGGGGGAAAAAAAGTATGTGTTGTTGGGTAAAAATAATGATGTGTTGTTGGTGTTGGGTAAAAAGGATGTGTTGGGTAAAAAAGATGTGTTGAGTAAAAATGTGGGTAAAGATGTTTTGTTGGGTAAAAATGTGTTGTTGGGTAAAGATATGTTGGGTAAAAAGGTGTTGTTGGGTGTAAGAGATGTGTTGGGTAAAAATGTGTTAGGTAAAGATGTGTCGGGTAAAGATGTGTTGGGTAAAGATGTGTTGGGTAAAAATAAGTTGGGTAAAAATGTGTTGGGTAAAGATGTGTTGGTGGGTAAAGATGTGTTGGGTAAAAATGTGTTGGGTAAAGATATGTTGGTGGGTAAAGATGTGTTGGGTAAAGATGTGTTGGTGGGTAAAGATGTGTTGGGTAAAAATGTGTCGGGTAAAGATGTGTTGGTGGGTAAAGATGTGTTGGGTAAAAATGTGTCGGGTAAAAAAGATGTGTCGGATAAAAATGCGTTGGATAAAAAAGATGTGTTGTTGGGTAAAGATATGTTTGGTAAAAAAGATGTGTTTGGGGTTGTCAATTCTGGCTGCACTGCCGTTAGAGAAGAAATGGACGTGGAGTGTAAGACAGAGAGAGAATTCCTGTATAGTGAATGTGAAGAAAGGGTGATACAACACAACAATATTAATAATAACAACAACAACAACAACAACAACAACTATGATGGTGAAGAGATGGTGATACAACACAACAACAACAACAATAATAACAACAACAACAACAACTATGATGGTGAAGAAATGGTGATACAACACAACAACAACAACGATTCCAGTGACAACCAACCCCATGACACTACTACTACTACTACTACTACTACTACTACTACTACTACTACTACTACTACTACTACTACTACTACTACTACCAACAACAAAGGTTAGAAGATAATAATATATGTATACTATAGTGTAGTTTGATGTATATAGTTTTAACACAGACTTGGTAAATCCTATATATATATATAATGATAATAATTACTGTGTATGGTAATGAATAACAACTACCACTACTAACACTACCACTACTATCAACAACAACAAAGGTTAGAAGATATAAATATATATAGTTTGATATATGTACAGCTGGTCACACTCCCGTGAGGCCCACCCAGCGTTGTCAACGTTGGCCGAGATAACCCCGAAACACTAGTTGTGAGCTCTGCTCGCTCGAACCATTCACTGGTGAGAGGGAGAAGTAAGGGGGGATTTGCGGAGGGTAGGGGGGGTGCCTATACAAGAGAGGTTAGAAATTATTCATGAGGGGGTGAAAAATGTGTGGAAGCCCTGTATCAATTATTTATATACCGACATTCGTGTCAATTATTAACATCAATAAATATAAGATTAAGTTTTTAATATTGTGATGTAACACAAAAACAACCGAGGTAATATTATTATATACGGTACTTTTTCGTATAATATTCAATGGTTATCATCAAGCACTAAACGCTGAAAAATACTTACACAATAACTGAATAAGAATCATGAACCAGAATGCTCTTTATTAAATGAAGCAAATGTGAATACCTTCACATTACAAGACTTTGTGTCAAGTGTTAATACCACTAACACACACTTCCATTTCCCCCGTATCTACCTAACAGTTTATAATCAAGGCTCTCATTATCCCTCACGTGATAGCAGCCTTGTAATATTCTGAATACTTTTAATAATAGCCTGTTGTAATGAATTATTGGAATTTGACTATGAAACCCTTGTTTTGTCATTTGTCTCTTGGTAGCAAAAATTATTATTTGCTTTGTATCTCTCTTCTCCGTGTGTATCTCTCTTTTCTGTGTGCATGTATTATACTTATATAATTATATAAGCCAGTACACACACATAACATAATAATGTTGGTGACAGAGGTTCTATTGGTTTTATCTGTCATGAGTTGCGAGAGAACTATATTCATAATTATTTAAACATTGTAATAGTTCCATCAAATAATACATGGGATGCACAGTTGAGGTTTCATCGGACTTGTTAATAAAGAAGCTGGTAACCATTTTCAACATTTCTTAAAATTAAACTTTATTGAAGGCGTGTTAAGGTCTGAAATTCTGTGTTTCCCATCATACAACACCTTCCCCATACTCACACCGTTGTATTTGATGCCGTATTGGTCTTTACTGTCTTCTGCTACAAGGTTGATATTAGTGTAACTTTCCATATAAACTCTACCACTACTCATACCGTTGTATTTGATGCCATGTTGGTCTTTACTGTCTTCTGCTACAAGGTTGATATTAGTGTGAATTTCCATATACACCTTGTCTTGTGAACTGACTGACTGCACCACCTTACACATCTTCAAGTCATCAGGACTGCCAACATGTTGGAGAGGGAATATTTCCACACTCAGTCTTCAATACCCATACCAGTTTAGTGGTTTTCAACCAACTCATAATCCTCTTCGAGTATCAAAACTAATGTGGGCTAACGAGACTAGAGTCAACGTCAGTCTCTAATTAATGCAAAAAAAAAAAAAAAAAAAAAAATACAGTTGACAAGCCTGTGGGTGCCAGACACAATCTCCCTGGCCTCTGCTCACATGTATTATCTGCCAAAATAAACATTTTTGCTACCTAGAAACAGATGAAATACTGAGGGATTTATAGTAAATTACCAAACAGCACTTGTTCACTATATTCAATACAACGAGCTATCATTAAAAGTATTCAGAATATTACAAGGTTGCTATCACGTGAGGGATAATGAGAGCCTTGATATTTGACACGATTATAAACTGTTAGGTAGATACGGCGGAAATGGAAGTGTGTGTTAGTGGTATTAACACTTGACACAAAGTCTTGTAATATAAAGGTATTCACATTGGCTTCATTTAATAAAGAGCATTCTGGTTCATGATTCTTATTCAGTTATTGTGTAAGTATTTTTCAGCGTTTAGTTCTTCATAATAACCATTAAATATTATACGAAAAAAGTATACAATAATGTTACCTCAGTTGTTTTTGTGTTACCGTACATCATAATATGAAAAAGTTAATCTTGCCTTTAATGATGTTAATAATTGACTCGAATATCGGTATATAAATAATTGATAACCGGGTGTATTTTCGTACTTTTATTAAAGCTTCCACTCATTTTTCACCTCCCCCAAGAATAATTTCTCACCTCTCTTGTATAGGCACCCCCTACCCTCCTCAAATCCCTCCTTACTTCTCCCTCCCACCAGTGAATGGTTCGAGCGAGCAGAGCTCACAACTAGTGTTTCGGGGTTATCTCGGCCAACGTTGACAACGCTGGGTGGGCCTCACGGGAGTGTGACCAACTGTATATAGTTTTAACACAGGCTCAGTAATTCCTATATATCATCATCATTATTATCTTGGTTTAATCCTATATAATTATCCTCCACATATATATACTATAGTGTAGTTTGATGTATATATAGTTTTAACACAGGCTCAGTAATTCCTATATATCATTATCATCATTATCTTAGTTTAATCCTATATATGATCATCATCATCTTTGTTTAACATGGTACTCTTGCCATAGCTGATGTTGGATGTGCTATGAGTGGTGTTCATTCCTCTCTATCCTCCACATCTTACTCTGTTATCTCTAAGTGTGTCATGTCCTCCACATTGTCCTTGGTCTTTACACTCGTCTTCTTCCCTCTACTTCCAACTCCGTGGTCGGTCCTTCTCAATATGTTTTCCTGTTCTCCTCTGTACACATGACTGAACCATCTTAATCTTGCTCTCCGGATGCTGTCCTTTACGCTCTCCGCTCCATATATTCTTGTCACCTCTTCATTTGATACTCTGTCCCTACACCTTACTACTGCTATATACCTCAGCATCCTGTGATTACAAGTTGACAGAAGCTTCTCCAGCCTTACTGTTAGTGCCCACATCTCTGAGACATATGTCAGTACAGGTCTAATGTAGGTACAGTAGATCCTTACTTGTTAGTACCCATGACTCTGAGGCATTCATCAGTACAGGTCTAATACAGGTACAGTTGGAACTTCAACAACAACAACAACTACCTGTGCTGTATATAATATTACCCCTACAGTTAAGGTTCGACCCACTACCTGTGCTGTATATAATAATGTTACCACTACCCCTACAGCCAAGGTCCGACCCACTACCTGTGCTGAGCGTACATTACTGTGGCAACTCATTAGTGAAGAGGAAGCACTAAACAACAATGGTAACAGAGACTTTGTACTTCAGGCAAGGAAAGAAGCCTTAACCAGAGTCACTGAGAAGTTCAACACAGCGGCACTCGGACCACGACGCACCTACCCACAGCTGAACCGAGCCTGGGCCAGGATGAAGAGGAAAAAGTGGGTGTTATAGGGTAATAATAATAATAATAATAATAATAATAATCATAGCAGTGATAATAATAATAATAATAATAATAATAATAATAATAATAATAATAATAATAATAATAATAATAGCAGTCGTAATAATAATAATGATAATAATAATAATAATAATAATAATAATAATAATATTAATAATAATAATAATAGCAGTGGTAATAATAATAATAATAATAATAATAATAATAATAATAGCAGTGGTAATAATAATAATGATAATAATAATAATAACAGTGGTAATAATAATAATAATAATAATAATGACTGTAGTGCAGGAGTTATAAGTGTGAAGGAGAATATATTTAGTAGTTAATTAATTAAGAGAAGACTGTGTTGTGTAAAGGGTAATATAATTAATAGTAAATTGATTAAAAGTTGACTGTGTTTTTTAAGGGTAAAATAATTAGTAGTTAATTAATTAAAAGTTGACTTATTTTTTTAAGGGAAATATAATTAGTAGTTAATTAAAAGTGGTCTGTGTGTAGTTAGTAGTTAATTAATTAAAAGTTGACTGTATTTTTTAAGGGTAATATAATTAGTAGTAAATTAATTAAGAGAAGACTGTGTTGTGTAAAGGGAAATATAATTAGTAGTAAATTAATTAAAAGTTGACCTGTGTTTTTTGTTTTGTTTTTTCAGGAAATTAGAAGAAGCCAAGAAGAAAAAGGAAGTTGAGAAGGGAAAGGACGGTGACGATGGTATTAGTGTGGTATTCAACGACACCAACACACACACCAACACCATTAGGGAAGAACCACACCAACACCATGATCCTCACAGCCAGCGGGACACTCGGGAGGACGACGACGACGACACACACATCGGTGGTAAGCATACAACAGAGTGAAAGAGTATGTAAGTGAGAGAAACATGAGGGGCAGAGGAGGGAGTGGAAGAATAAGTGAGTGGAAGAGTATGTAAGAGAGAGAAACATGAGGGGCAGAGGAGGGAGTGGAAGAGTATGGTAAGTGAAGGGTAGAGGAGGGAGTGGAAGAATAAGTGAGGGGTAAGAAGGGAGTGGAAGAATAAGTGAGGGGTAGAGGAGGGAGTGGAAGAATAAGTGAGGGGTAGAGGAGGGAGTGGAAGAATAAGTGAGGGGTAGAGGAGGGAGTGGAAGAATAAGTGAGGGGTAGAGGAGGGAGGGTTGGAACAGAGTGGAAGAGTATGTAAAGGAGAGAAACATGAGGGACAGAGTAGGGATGGACCAAGTAAGGAGGGAGTGTTGGAACAGGGAAAACTGGAGACACTTCTGCCGTGGCCATCCCCTTGGGCCAGACGTCAGAGCCATAGATAGATAGATAGATAGTACAGTGTTGGTAAATCTGGAGCAAAGTGTTCCTCCAAAGTATTCCAAGTAACAGAACACCATTAATTCTGTTCATCTGGTCCTGTTTCCAAGCATACTTTGGAGGAATCAAGTCAAACCAATGTACCAAAACTATTACTAACTATAACTTTCCCCTTGACATTAAAAACTCAACTACTTATTTTTCAGGTGTGTGTGTTGGTGCTGGTTATGAAGTGTTAATGTTGGAAGGTACCAAAACTATTACTAACTATAACTTTCCCCTTGACATTTAACTCACCTACTTGTTTTTCAGGTGTGTGTGTTGGTAATGGTTATGAAGTGTTAATGTTGGAAGGTAACAAAACTATTACTAACTATAACTTTCCCCTTGACATTTAACTCACCTAATTGTTTTTCAGGTGTGTGTGTTGGTGCTGGTTATAAAGTGTTGATATACCAATGTACCAAAACTATTACTAACTATAACTTTCCCCTTGACATTAACTCAACTAATTGTTTTTCAGATGTGTGTGTTGGTAATGGTTATGAAGTGTTAATGTTGGAAGGTAACAAAACTATTACTAACTATAACTATTCCCTTGACATTAAAAACTCAACTACTTGTTTTTCAGGTGTGTGTGTTGGTGATGGTTATGAAGTGTTGGAAGGTAACAACTTCATTACTGACAATGAATGTATTTGTAATGAACCGTCCCTTCATGTACTACCTACAACTCAACCCACAGTTATACCACAACATGGACCTCTATATTATGTGGATGGTGGAAGAAGAGATGTGGAAGAAGACCAGACCAATCCACATCACACAGCGGATACTACCTCCACTCCTTCCCACTGCACCTCCACTCCTTCCCACTGCACCTCCACTCCTTCCCACTGCACCTCCACTCCTTCCCACTCCACCTCCACTCCTTCCCACTCCACCTCCACTCCTTCCCACTCCACCTCCACTCCTTCCCACTCCACCTCTACTCCTTCCCACTGCACCTCCACTCCTTCCCATTCCACCTACACTCCTTACCACTCCACCTACACTCCTTACCACTCCACCTCCACTCCTTCCCACTGCACCTCCACTCCTTACCACTCCACCTGTTCAGTTCCACAAATTAAAAACAACAGATTCTCGCCATCAACCCGACAATTGCTCAAAAACTTTGCCGTTGAGAAGGAAAAAGTGCAGATGGGGATTTGGGAGAAGCAGAGGCGGTTTTTCGAGTTGCAGCTCATGAAAGTGGAGATGAAACTCGAACTGACAAAGCAAGAATCAACCCTGGCAAAATTGAAAGCACGATTATTGAGATAAATTAAATGTATTAATTAAACAAGAATCAACCCTGGCGGAAGTGAAAGCACGATTATTGAGATAACTAAAATGTATTAAATTGAGGGGATATATAGCACATTGTTTTGGGTGGTTAATCTGGAACAAATGATTCCTCCAAACTATTCCAGGCAACAGGATACCATTATTTTTCTTCATGTGGGTGTGTTTCCTGGCATACTTTGGAGATAATCAAGGTGCTCCAATCTATCAAAAGTATGCTATCCCCTTAATGAAGTTATAACTGTATTATTTTGTTGTGGTTATTAACTTGATGCAGTGTTACGGTATATTATATAATACTCTTCCATTACAGTGCTATATAGTAATGTTGTTGTATAACCAGCTGTATTGCCATGAAGGTCACAGTAGTGGTGTTGTTGTTGTCAGTGCTCACACTTCCAGGGGTGAACCACAATCTTGGGTTCCAGACACATATCTGAAACACTCACTAATGAGAGAGATGGTAATGATGGTTGACAGGTTTGTATGCTGAGAGAAATGAATGACAATGAAATAATAATAATCTGTATGTGAGCAATTTTGTTTTTATGTGGATGCAACAATAGACACCAAATGATTCCTGATATATTAATTTGGTATATATCATGGTGCAGAATATTACATTGTATTGATCCATAAATCAGGTTTTGATTTACTAATAAGATGATGAATGAAGGAGACAAAAGTATGACAACATATTCCATGCATCTGTAGCCAGTTTATGGATGTTGTGATAATATTGACATACAGTATTAGGTAGGAGAGTCCTTTTCCTTGCCCTGGGGTCAAACTCAGCATTCTGATATTTGCAAGTAACAACCTCTTACCTTACTGACTTGGCTGACAACAACAACAGCAACACCAAGGTAGTAGAAGGAAAGGAAGGACAGAGAGATGGTGATAAAGGTGGGACAGCAAGCATGAAGGAAATAGAAGGAAAGGAGGGACAGTAAACACCAAGGAAATAGAAGGAAAGGAAGGACAGCAAGTACCAAGGAAATATAGGAAAGGAGGGACAGTAAACACCAATGAAAGAGAAGGAAAGGAGGGACAGTAAACACCAATGAAATAGAAGGAAAGGAGGGACAGTAAACACCAAGGAAATAGAAGGAAATAGAAGGAAAGGAGGGACAGTAAACATCAAGGAAATAGAAGGAAAGGAGGGACAGTAAACATCAAGGAAATAGAAGGAAAGGAGGGACAGTAAACATCAAGGAAATAGAAGGAAAGGAGGGACAGTAAGTACCAAGGAAATAGGAGGAAAGGAGGGACAGTAAACATCAAGGAAATAGAAGGAAAGGAAGGACAGTAAGTACCAAGGAAATAGAAGGAAAGGAAGGACAGCAAGTACCAAGGAAATAGAAGGAAAGGAGGGACAGTAAACACCAAGGAAATAGAAGGAAATGAGGGACAGTAAACACCAAGGAAATAGAAGGAAATGAGGGACAGTAAACACCAAGGAAATAGAAGGAAAGGAGGGACAGTAAACACCAAGGAAATAGAAGGAAAGGAAGGACAGTAAACACCAAGAAAATAGAAGGAAAGGAGGGACAGTAAACACCAAGGAAATAGAATGAAAGGAGGGACAGTAAGTACCAATGAAATAGAAGGAAAGGAGGGACAGTAAACACCAATGAAATAGAAGGAAAGGAAGGACAGTAAACACAAAGGAAATAGAAGGAAAGGAGAGACAGTAAACACCAAGGAAATAGAAGGAAAGGAAGGACAGTAAGCACCAAGGAAATAGAAGGAAAGGAGGGACAGTAAGTACCAAGGAAATAGAAGGAAAGGAGGGACAGTAAACACCAAGGAAATAGAAGGACAGTAAGTACCAAGGAAATAGAAGGAAAGGAGGGACAGTAAACATCAATGAAATAGAAGGAAAGGAAGGACAGTAAGTACCAAGGAAATAGAAGGAAAGGATGGACAGTAAACACCAAGGAAATAGAAGGAAAGGAGGGACAGTAAACACCAAGGATATAGAAGGAAAGGAGGGACAGCAAACAAGATGGAAACAGAATTAAAGGAAGGACAGTGAAAGAACCATAATAATTATATAAAAGTATTACATATTTCCTACACTAATACTGTACTGAATAATTAACATGATAAATGAGACGGTAACAAAATAATATGGTTTTTAATAATATTATTTATTCATGGACAGAATAATAATAATAATAATAGCTTAATGTATAAATATAATTAGTTACACTAATAATTATATTTATTATTTTCCAAGGTCTATCATAATCTCTCTCTCTCTTTCCATTTTTCATTCATTTATTTTTTATTTTCACAGCCTTTCCTTTCCTTTAATTTCTTTTATATTTGTTGTTTCTCGTCCTTATCACCTTCTCCCTTCATTACTCATTTTTATGTAGCACTTTGAACCTGCATGTAAGGATATCCATGTATGTGTGTGTGTGTGTGTGTTTATATATGTGTGTGTACTGTATGTGTATATATGTGTGTGTTTGTGTATATATATATATGTGTGTGTGTACTGTATGTGTATATATGTGTGTGTACTGTATGTGTATATATGTGTGTGTACTGTATGTGTATATATGTGTGTGTTTGTGTATATATATGTATGTGTGTGTACTGTATGTGTATATATGTGTGTGTTTGTGTATATATATGTATGTGTGTGTACTGTATGTGTATATATGTGTGTTTGTGTAAAAATATGTATGTGTGTGTACTGTATGTGTATATATGTGTGTGTGTTTGTGTATATATATGTGTGTGTGTTTGTGTATATATATGTGTGTGTGTTTGTGTATGTGTGTGTGTACAATGATGTGGTTTTGGTACTATGGTAATGTTATGTGTGCGTGTGTGTGTGTGTGTGTATATATATGTATTATGTATGTATGTGTATATATGTGTGTGTGTATATATATGTATGTATGTGTGTGTGTATATGTATTATTAACCAAGACTGTAGTTAATTATTTCATTACATCTCACTTACATTTTGTTTTTCTTCCGTCCTTTTCACACGGCCAAACCACCTTAGAGGAAGAACACACACACACACACACACACACACACACACACACACACACACACACACACACACACACACACACAGTGTTGGTAAATCCGGAGCAAATTATTCCTCCTACAAATTATTCCAAGCAACAGAACACCATTATATTTGTTCTTCTGGTCCTGTTTCCTGGCATACTTTGGAGGAATCAAGGCACTCCAATGTAACAAAAGTATTCTCTGTCCTATATAGCCTGTCACAACATTATGGGTCGATTCCACAGTGGTTGGTATTGGTTTGTAAGCATGCAAACGAAAGAATGTTAGCCGTTTAAATGTCTTAAGGGTGAATTATTTAATGAATTTGGTGAGTAAACTATGCAGTGATCATTATTATTATTACTGGTATTATTATTATTAAATGACTTATGGGTGAATTATTTAATGAATTTGGTGAGTAAACTATACAGTGATCATCGTCATTATCTAACTGTTGGATAGATTTTGTGAATGTAGATACTCAGCTTTTGGAAAATAATGAAGCCTTACAAGTGTGGTTGGTTGGGAAGCTACCAAACCAATACCACTGTGG
This sequence comes from Petrolisthes cinctipes, assembly GCA_033782935.1. Classification (NCBI taxonomy): domain Eukaryota; kingdom Metazoa; phylum Arthropoda; class Malacostraca; order Decapoda; family Porcellanidae; genus Petrolisthes; species Petrolisthes cinctipes. The sequence continues at coordinate 30,140 of JAWQEG010006130.1, forward strand.
AATCAACCCTAAAATAATGAAGCCTTACAAGTGTGGTTGGTTGGGAAGCTACCAAACAAATACCAGTGTGGAATCAACCCTAAAATAATGAAGCCTTACAAGTGTGGTTGGTTGTGAAGCTAACAAACCAATACCACTGTGGAATCAACCCTCACTTACTCACACCTACACATACTCTCTCTCTCTCTCTCAGCTCACTCACTCACACATACACATGGTAGATTTATTTACATTTGCAAACCCACTTCGTTAAAACCATTACATAAAATTGAATTGCTACCCACATGATACCCACATACCCACACACAAATTCACATGGTCAAAAGGCCATAGTGAATACGATGGTGTGGTAATAATGTTCTTGCATAATATAGTCCTGAACATAACCTTGGTGGTTAATACGACGGTGTGGTAATAATGTTCTTGCATAAGGCCATGAATCTAATTAACCAATATTTACAAACATCAACAGTTAGAGTTTGGCAATACTGTAGTTTTTTTTTGGTGTCATTTGATTGGATGTTGTTACAGGATTTATTTATTTATGGTGATAGTGGTGTGTATACTTTTGGTGCCTACAGTACATCCACAATCAAATAACCACCAACACTTTCCTTCCATGGTACAAATAAATCAGTATCATATCAAAATATAATCATACAACAACAACACCTTACGTCAACTCAACCCCATCAATTATTATTATTATGAGGTGCTGCAAAATCATACACGTGTTGTTCTTTATTACCAAGATTATTATTATTATTTTTATTATTATTATTATTATTATTATGAGGTGCTGCAAAATCATACACGTGTTGTTTTTTATTACCAAGATATTTACTACGATGGAAGGAAAGTGTTGGTGGATATTTGATTGTGGCTGTACATTAGAGTGCCTGGATTCCTCCAAAGTATGCCAGGAAACAAACAACACAACCTGACAGTGTGGTTGGTTGGGGAGCATCCTAACAAACTATGGTAATAATGCAACTACCTGACAGTGTGGTTGGTTGGGGAGCATCCTAAGATTTCATTCCCTTTCCTTCATGATTGCTCTCTCTTTCTCTATTCCATTTCTTTAAAGTTTACTGTTTCTCTCTTTCTCAGTCCCTCCTTTCATTCATGTTTACTGTCTCTCTTTTTCTCTTCCATTTTTTTTTCATGTTTGCTGTCTCTCTTTCTCTATTCTTCCTTTCATGTTTACTTTCTCTCTTTCTCTGTCCCTTCTTTCATTCATGTTTACTGTCTCTCCTTTCCTTCCATTTCCTTCACATATACTCTCTTTCTCTCTTTCATATTTACTCTCATTCTCTCTTTCCTTTTCCTTTATATTTACTATCTCCTTCTCTTTCAATTCCTTCATGTTTACTGTCCCTCTTTTCCTTCCTTTCCTTTACATTTACTCTCATTCTCTCACTTCCCTCACATTCACTCTCTTTCTCTCTTTCATTTCCTTCCTGTTTACAATCTCTCCTTCTCTCTTTTATTTCCTTTACATTTCCACTCTCTCCTTTCTTTCCTTTTCCTTCCTCCTTTACTCAGCATTATGGACCAACATGTGTGTATTCAAACTACTCCTTCTCGTAAACAAGGTCCCACAATTATCACACTCAAATTTCTTCGCCCCACTGTGTGTCAGAATGTGTGTATTTAAACTACTCTTTCTCGTGAACCTCTTTGCACACTTTTCACACTCGTATTTCTTTTCTCCGGTGTGTGAAAATCGGTGCATGTTTAGACTACTCCTTCGTGTAAACAAGGCGCGGCAAACGTCACATTCGAACATTCTTTTCCTGCCCGTGTGTGCGTGCATGTGTGTGTTTAGACTGCTGCGTCGTGTGAACTTGTTTCCGCACTCGTCGCACTCGAATTTCTTCTCGCCGGTGTGCGCCAGTCTGTGTGCGTTGAGGCTGCTGCGTCGGGGAAACATTTTGGTGCAAACGTCACACATGAATTGTTTATCACCGCTACCGTCTAATTCCTCACTGGACGACACACATATGTAGCGTTTGTCCCCGGCACCGACACCACCAGCCTCACATGTAAAGCGTTTATGATCTGACTCCTCTTGACTGGATGACACACATATATATCGTTTGTCACCACCACCACCACCACCACCACCACCACCACCACCAGCCTCACATGTAAAGCGTTTATGTTCAGACTCTTGGCTGGATGACACACATATGTACCGTTTGTCCGCCGCATCACCATCACACGTAAATCGTTTTTGTGCGCCGTGGGTCAGACTGGATGACACACACACAAACCGTTCTTCATTATTAGTGTGGGTCAAACACTCACATCGCTTCTCTCTGGTGCTATCCAAAGTATCAATGGTTGAAACTGGTATAAACCGCTTTACACCGGTATTATCCAACGCCCCAGTACACGAAACTGGTAGAAACCGCTTTAAACTGGTATTATCCAACGCCTCACTGGATGAAACTGGTATAAACCGCTTTAAACTGGTATTATCCAACGCCTCACTAGATGAAACTGGTATAAATCGCTTTAAACCGGTATTTTCCAGCTCCTGACTGGACGACACACACGCAAACTGTTTTTCAGTAATTATGGGAAGTGTTGTAACTGCCCTCACTCCACTCTCTGTTTGTACCAGTGTGTGTGTGTCCATGTGAGGGGAACAAGGATCACACACTATCTCCATCATCTTATATTTTTATTTTATTTTAATTAATGGCAGAAAGGATTCACCAATTATTATCTTCCATATACTGTAAATAGTTTTGGCACCCCTTTGAACCTGAGCCACTCCCATTCCTCTCTTCCTTCTATTTCCTTCCTTGGTGTTTACTGTCCCTCCTTTCCTTCTATTTCCTTCCTTGGTGTTTACTGTCCCTCCTTTCCTTCTATTTCCTTCCTTGGTGTTTACTGTCCCTCCTTTCCTTCTATTTCTTTCCTTGGTGTTTAATGTCCCTCTTTTCCTTCTATTTCCTTGGTGTTTACTGTCCCTCCTTTCCTTCTATTTCCTTGGTGTTTACTGTCCCTCCTTTCCTTCTATTTCTTTCCTTGGTGTTTACTGTCCCTCCTTTCCTTCTATTTTTTTCCTTGGTGTTTACTGTCCCTCCTTTCCTTCTATTTCCTTCCTTGGTGTTTACTGTCCCTCCTTTCCTTCTATTTCCTTCCTTGGTGTTTACTGTCCCTCCTTTCCTTCTATTTCCTTCCTTGGTGTTTACTGTCCCTCCTTTCCTTCTATTTCCTTGGTGTTTACTGTCCCTCCTTTCCTTCTATTTCCTTGGTGTTTACTGTCCCTCCTTTCCTTCTATTTCCTTCCTTGGTGTTTACTGTCCCTCCTTTCCTTCTATTTTTTTCCTTGGTGTTTACTGTCCCTCCTTTCCTTCTATTTCCTTCCTTGGTGTTTACTGTCCCTCCTTTCCTTCTATTTCCTTGGTGTTTACTGTCCCTCCTTTCCTTCTATTTCCTTGGTGTTTACTGTCCCTCCTTTCCTTCTATTTCCTTGGTGTTTACTCTCCCTCCTTTCCTTCTATTTCCTTGGTGTTTACTGTCCCTCCTTTCCTTCTATTTCCTTGGTGTTTACTCTCCCTCCTTTCCTTCTATTTCCTTGGTGTTTACTGTCCCTCCTTTCCTTCTATTTCCTTGGTGTTTACTGTCCCTCCTTTCCTTCTATTTCCTTGGTGTTTACTGTCCCTCCTTTCCTTCTATTTCCTTGGTGTTTACTGTCCCTCCTTTCCTTCTATTTCCTTGGTGTTTACTGTCCTTCTATATCCTTCGTATTTGTTGTCGTCTTGTCTCTATCTCCTTCTCCCTGGGGCTACATGGTCTTCCAAGCCTAGCGTGGGTCTTCTCTCCTCCTCTTCGCTTCCTTCCCGAGGTGTGTGTGTGTGTGTGTGTTCCGTCATCATAAAATCTCTCAATTCTGGATACAAACTGCTTCTCCCAATCACATCTGTCGATAAAAATAATGGATAAATATAACTGTCCAGAATAACACGCAACACAGGAATAGATAAATAACAGATAAACAATAAATAAATAAAGATTATTGTTATTGTTATTATTATTATTATTATGAGGTGCTGCAAAATCATACACGTGTTGTTCTTTATTACCAAGATATTTACTACGATGGAAGGAAAGTGTCAGTGGATATTTGATTGTGGCTGTACCTATTACTGAAAGAAGCAGGTCATCAGGAAATAAAGGCAGCCCAACGAGCTTTATCCACACATTCAAAACAACACCAATCTTCTATAAATATGTATATACAGTCGCGGTCAATAATAATCATCCACATATGGGTATCTCAAACAATTTACTGTCTAATGTTTTCACGTTCACATATGATATTATTGTTTTAAGTAGTACATAGTTGCTTGTATTAAATTAAAAGATGGTAGTTAACGTGTGTGTGTGTGTGTGTGTTATTGTTTTAAGTAGTGTGTAGCTGCTTGTATTAAATTAAAAGATGGTAGTTAACCTATTTATTGGAAAATTTATCAGCTAAGGAACAGAGGGAAGCTGTCAAACTCTTACGTGAGTTACCCCTATATGGATGATTATATTTGACCGCGACTGTACATATAATACCAATTCAAGATGGCTACCAAGTGCTTACATCCAGGTCCCGGTAGTTTGCCCCGGTTCTGATTAATTTAGGTTAGGTTAGTTTTGGTTTGGTCAGGTTAGGTTTGGTCAGGTTAGGTTAGGTTAGTTTAGGTTAAGTCAGGTCAGGTTAGGTTAGATTAGGTCAGGTCTATCTAATTCTATTTAATGCATTATAGTGTTTTTCAGACACATAGACTCACACACACACACAGATACTGACTCTTACACACACACACACACACACTGCATTCTGAAAACCTCGAGTCGAAAACAAATTACCCATTTTATTTCTTTCCTCCCTTCCTTTCTTTCTTCCTTCCCTTCTTTCCTCCTTTCCTTCCTACCCCTCCTTTTCTTCCTTCCTTTCTTTCCCCTCCTTCCTTTCTTTCCTCTCCTTTTCTTTCCTTTCCTTTTTTTCCTCTCCTTTTCTTCCCCCTCCTTTTTTTCCTCTCCTTTACGTCCTTTTCTTTCCCTTTTATTCCTTTATTTCACCTCCTCATATTCCTCTCCTGGCGCTATATGACTTGGCTGTTGCTGCACCTAATATCAATCCACCCATCCAAGTTAACTAAATAATAATAACAATAATAATAATAATAATAATAATAATACTCACACTTTATTTACTCTCTTCCGAGGCCTTTGTTTTGATGCTGAGAAACAGTATTGCCAACTCGGATTTACGCTAGGTTTGGCAGTATTACCAACACTTTTACGCTAGTTTTGGTTTTTATTTTATGTAATTATTGTGTATTTGAGTTTTCTTTAGTTGGGAGATATTATTATTATTATTGTTATTATTATTATTATTATACATGCAGATACACACACACACACACACACACACACATATACAGACTCACAGACACCCACACACACACAGAGACACACAGATACACACACACACACACAAACACAGATTCACACACACACACACACACACACACACACACACACAGACTCACACACACACAGACACACACACACACACACACACAGCTTCAGACTCACACACACACACACAGACACACAGATACAGACTCACACACACACACAGACACAGATTCAGACTCACACACACATAGACTGCAATTCCCTATATTATGGTTTGCCAGACTATCGGTTAAGAAAATTGCAAAACGTAATGAACAGAGCAGCAAGATTAATTAAAGGTGTTCCATCTGGTGAGAGGATAACCCCAGCACTCATTGACTTACATTGGTTACCAATAAAGGCGACGATTGTTTACAACATATGTCTTCTAACATTCCCAGCATTAAAATTTGGAAAACCGGAGTACTTGATGAATCTTGTAAGAGGTTTTCAAGTAAATTCCTCAATGGAACTCAGGCATAGTGATGAACAATATAGGTTAAATGAACCAAGGAGTAATCTGACAATGGGTTTCAGAGCGTTTGAAAGGTGTGCACCAATAAGGCTCTTTAATGGATTGCCATTAGATGTCCGGAGTAGTGAAAATCGCACGATTTTTAAGAAAAGACTGAAAACACATCTGTTGGCTGAATGTTACGACACGGATGATATGAGTATTACAAGTGATTATAGTGGTGGTGAAATCACACTGGCGTGATGATCATAAACGGTGAATAAAACCCACTCTTGTTGACGGAAATAATATATTAATCCATACAGTTTCGGTGGACACTGCCACCATCTTCAGTGGTCTAGCGAGAAGAAAGGAATGACATAGATAGTACATAGGTATGAACTTATATACAGTTTGTGGAGGGGGGAGGGAAGGAGGTGTCAGTGGGATGGGGTAGAAGGAGGTGTCGGTGAGGGCAGGTCACGTGTTAATCCCCTTGGGCGTCACCTAGGTGTGGGTGAGGTGAGGTGAGGTGTGTGTGGTGAGGGAAGGGACATTTCTACCAAGGATCTCATTATTGGGTCTAATTTATACATACCATAACTAAGGTTGAAATTGCTGTATTTTTCAATGCACATTGATTCGATTATCTTACGTTTTCTAAAGTCGTTGCTTTTATACATCAGGGCAGATGGCTACCTTGCCAATCAATTCTATGATTGGCATTACAAACATGGTTAAAAATAGCATTGTTTAAATTACACGTTTTAGTGGCATATTTATGTTCCTTAATTCTAGTTTCTAGGTTTCGGCCAGTCTCTCCTATGTAAACTAGTTCACAATCTTTGCATGGAATTTTATATATCCCTGCTTCTGTCGGGGTTCTAAATTTGTTTTTTTACTAACTTTGATTTAATAGTTGAGGTGTATTTAAAGGCTATATTTACATCACTTGTGTGACAAATAGACCTCACCATACTCAAATCAGAGATGTAAGGCAATGTGAGAAAACGTTTCATTTGTGTGGTGGGGTTTTTTGGAGCATAGTGAGATTGCCTTGCTTTAAGGTAGCCTTTTTTTATGAACCAAGGGGGGAATTTTAAATTTTGAAAGATTTTCCAAATCAGCTGATTTTCTTCATGTATATGCTCTGGACTGCAAATTCTGAGGGCTCTAAGGAACATTGATGAGATGACAGACAATTTTGTGGCCGAATATAGTGTTTAGAAATATTGAGAGAGGCCCTGCGGAGCACCATCTGCTGGTGGAGCGGGGCATAGAATATCCAACAACAAGTAACAAGTAACAAGTAGACACACACGACTTGGTGCCCCTGGTGGTGGAGACTACCGGTGTCCTGGGCCAGAGGACTTCACCCACCTCATCCAACACCTGGGTACACGCATCACAGAAAACTCCCGGGAGACCTCATGGCTACTTCAGTGAGTCCATGAGTGAGTCAGTCTTGTTGTGGTCCCTGGCAACACAGCGGCCATATGTACAGTCGTGGACAATAATTATCACCTACATTTGGGTAACTCATGTAAAGTTTTGAGAGCCTCCCTCTGTTCGTTATTAGATTAGAAGCCTTCCAATAAACAGGTTAAAATAATAGCATCTGTCAATTCACTACAAGCAGCTATTTACTTTTTAAAACAATAATATTACATTAAAACATTAGTCAGCAATTTGTTTGATTTATCCATATCTGTATTGAAACTTATGTCCACGACTGTATGTAGTTGCCAATAAGATAGGTAGGTAGTATTAAGATAAGAGAGAGAGAGAGAGAGAGAGAGAGAGAGAGAGAGAGAGAGAGATTCAACACATAGATATTCTTTTGTTTACATATTTTGGAAGGCTACTACTTCCTAACTCTACCAATAATAGGTTTGTTATTGTATTCTGTTAAAAAAAAAAATACTATATAATATGATAGGTAGGTAGTAGGTATTATTAAGATAAGTTAGGTAATATATTAATAGGTTTGTTATTGTATTCTGTTAAATAAATAAATGAAAATAAAGTCTTGGTTGTGGGCCATAGTCATTAGCGTGTTTGGGGCTAATGATCAGTGTGCAACTACAATTCAATGCCTCCGTTGCAACGCTGGACCTTAACGATGGAGGTTCCATTCTAAAAAAAAAAAAAAAAAAAAAAACTCTCACACACACACACACACACACACACACACACACACACACACACA
>JAWQEG010006131.1:0-5000 GCA_033782935.1 Petrolisthes cinctipes
TAAATAAAACTAAATTTAAAATATATAAATAAAACTAAAACAAGGATTATAATCTAATCTGAAATATAAAAATAAAAATAAGCGTAATAATCTAATCTAAAATATATAAATAAAACTAAATCTAAAATATATAAAACACGGGTCAAACTCTCACCTCCAAAGGCCTCCCTGACCCGAGCCTGGAAGTAGATCTTGCCTCGGGGTGACATTGAGGGGCACCTGTGAGAGTCCGGGTTTGGTGGTGTTGGTGGTGAGGCTGTTTAGTTCGTCTATACTCCAGTCGTTTGCCTACTATCATGTGACGCTCCAATATTGCCTTGCCCTGTGGTGGTGGGGGGGATGGGGGGGGGGAGGAAAAGGAGGGTGTTGTGTGTGTGGGGGTGTGGTGGTGTGGTGGGGATGGTGGGTTGTGGATGGATGGGGGGGAGTGGGATGGGTGGATGGGGAAGGATGGGATGGAAGGGGTGGAGGAGGGAAGAATGGGGGGTTGAAGGAGGGGGGATGGATGGAAGGTAGGGGGGAAAGAATGGGGAAGGAGGAGGGGTGGATGGAAGGTGGGGGGATGGGGAGAGAGGGGGGTTGGATGGAAGGTGGGGTGGATGGAAGGTGGGGGAAGAATGGGGAAGGAGGGGGGGTGAATGGGAAGGTGGGGAAAGAATGGGGAAGGATGGGGGGTGGATGGAAGGTGGGGGTGATAGGGACAGAGGGGTGAATGGGAAGGTGGGGAATGGGGTGGGAAGGAGGGGGGGTGGATGGGGAAGGGGGGGAAAGGAGGAGGGAAGAATGGGGATGGGTGGATGGGGGAGGGAAGGGGAAGAAGGGGGGGAAAAGGAAGTAGGGTGGGAAGGAAGGAGGGAAGAATGGGGAAAGGGATGGGAAGGAGGGGAGAGAGAGAGAGAGAAAATATTAGTTATGGAGGACTTGATGGTGTGGTTGTGGATGCATCACACACACACACACACACACACACACACACACACACACATACACACACACACACACACACACACACACACACACACGCACACACACCTGAAGTTATCATGTGACGGCACTCCGATATTACAAGGAAAAAGGTAAACAACACACACAGTTTAACCAGGAATAAAACAGAGTCTTAAAAAGTTTACAGGTTAAGAAGAAATAGAAGCAAGTCTTAAAAGTTTACAGATTAATCAGGAATAAAACATTCTTAAGCAGGAATAGAACCAAGTCTTAAAAAGTTTACAGATTAATTAAGCAGAAATAGAACCCAGTCTTAAAATATTTACAAGTTAATTAAACAGGAATAGAACCCAGTCTTATTAGTTTACAGGCTAAGCAGGAATAAAACCGAGTCTTAGGGGGTTGCGGGAGTAGGGGACAGGCTTGGGGGGGGGGTTTGGGATGTGCGGGGATTAGGGGGACAGGCTTGGGGTGTGCGGGATTAGGGGACAGGCTTGAGGTGGGTAGAAAGCCTGTCCCATATTCCCGCACCCCCCTAACCCCCCCCCCCCCATGCCTGTCCCCCTACTCCACACCCACCTAAGCTGTCCCCTACTCCCGCACCCCCCCTAAAACCCCCCCCCCCAAGCCTGTCCCCCTATTCCCACACCCCCCTAACCCCCCCCCCCATGCCTGTCCCCCTACTCCACACCCCCCCCATGCCTGTCCGCTACTCCCGCACCCCCCTAAACCCCCCCCCAAGCCTGTCCCCTACTCCCGCACCCCCCTAACCCCCCCCTGTCCCCCTAAACCCCCCCCAAGCCTGTCCCCCTTACTCCCGCACCCCCCCTAAACCCCCCCCCCCCAAAGCCTGTCCCCCCCTATTCCCGTACCCCCATAATTAAAATATTTACAAGTTAATTAAAAACAGGAATACAACAACAACAACAACAACAATAACAACAACAACAACAAGAACAACAATAACAATAACAACAACAATAACAACAATTAACAACAAGAACAACAACAACCGAATCTCACCTGGTATGCATAACCGCCCATAAAAAGTTTCTTGTATCCGGATGGAATGTTTCGGTGTATGTATTCCCAGGCGTCATTACTCGGCACGAACAGAGTGAAGCGTTGGCTGCCTCGGTCTTTTAGGCGCTCGTTCCAGTTGTTCTGTTCACTCAGGGCGAAGGTGGCGCTGTAAAAAAAAAAATAATAATAATAAAATAATAATTAAAAAAAAAAAAAAAAAAAAAAAAAAAAAAAAAAGAGAAAAAAAAAAAATAATATAAAATGAGTCTGGGAAATATTTAAAACAACTGATGAATTTTAACGGTATATAATTATTATGTACAGTCGGCAAAAAAAGTTTCGTTACCACCCCTACATTAATTTTAACATGGGTAAGCCTGGTAGGGGTTGGTACTCCACCAACTGGGCAGCTGTGACTCGTGTCATCCGGGACATGCTGGACGGGAATTGTCATTGCCCCGGCAGTGTCAAGTTTTTTTTATATCAAAGTTTAGCTGATTTTAAACAAAATTTTGTGTGTTGAAGAACTCTTACTATTTAACTATTCATTATTAAACATATGGAAATGAGTTTGAGTATTTTAGAACAAGAATAACCGTGAAATACTCAGAAAATATAGCACTTGGTGAAAGAACGTCACTCCTGCTTGGCTGCCCATGAGACACTGAGGGGCAGTGGCCCAGGGGCACGGACTTATAGAGGCCGGAGGGTGGCGGAGGTACGACACTCACCAGTCAGGCGTACCAACATTACATCACTCTGTTTTAGGGATGGGTAACGAAACTTTTTTTGCCGACTGTACAGTGTTGGTATATCTTGAACAAACGAATGATTCCTGCAAACTACAGTATTCCAAACAACAATACAAAAAAAACACAACCAAATCCACTAAAAAAAAATAAAAATAAATAGAAAATTAAATAGACGACTAAATAGATCACCTTAGCATGGGTCGGTAGCGAGTTTCTCATAGACGTTTGTGAAGGTATACCAAGGATGCGATTAATGATGTGTATGACTCCATTCTTGGCGGCGATGTTAGGGGTGGTTATGGTAGCGTTGACACCCCCCCCCTCCAGGGACACCGATCGGCACGGGCTCATTGGGGTTGTTGACGGCAAAGTAGAGATTGCGGCGCGGACTCAGTGTGTCCTCCTGGAAGATCTGGGGTTAAGGGGGGGGAGGCGAGAGACGTGTTCGGTGAGGCATGCTGCGTGTTGCGTTATTTTAGCTCAAGCCAGATATTATACCGCTATGGTTAACTATAGGACTAAAAATAGATAAAAAAATTAGTATGCAGATATTGGTATTAGTACAGAAGTGGACCTGAATTCAGCAGTGTTGCCCGATCCGGCTGGGTCCTAGTATTTTACCCCTGTCATTTATTGTACTTTATCACGATTATTTCCCGGTAGTTTGCCCAGGTTAGGTTCCGGTAGTTTGCCCAGGTTAGGTCCCGGTAGTCTGATGCGGTCTAGGTTAGGTTAGGTCAGGTCAGGTCAGGTCAGGCTAATTTCAAAATGCCCCATTTGAATATGCCCTATCTTGGAAACGGGGCATTTGAGGAAGAAAAACCATTGAAGAAAAGTGTCTTAGAATGGTCCAAAATAGTGGGTAATGACAGTAAAATATCTATTATACAGTAAGGTCCACTTCTGTACCTTTACCCAGATATTAAACCCCCCATGCTACTAAAAAATTACCATCTATGTGAAAAAAAAAAAAAAAAAAAAAAAAAAATATTATGCAGATATTAAACCCCCCATGCTACTAAAAAAATTACCACCACCAATTCTAAGATAAGTTATGTGATTAAAAAATAAAAAAATAAATATGAAAAATTAAACCCATGCTATTAATTTTTTTTTAACTATGTGACTAAAATAATAATAATAAAATAATAAAAATCCTCCTAAAAAATCATCACCATCACCACTAAGATAAGCTATGTCACTGAAAAAATAATGAAAGAGTTTGCAGATATTAAATCCATGCGTCTAAAAAATTACCATCACCACTACTTAGATTAACTATGTGACTAAAAAAATAAAAAAAATATATATGCAAAAATAAATCCATGCGTCTAAAAAATTACCATCACCACTACTTAGGTTAACTATGTAACTAAAAAAATAAAAAAAATATATATGCAAAAATAAACCCATGCTATTAAAAAAATCATCACCACTACTTAGATTAACTATGTGACTAAAAAAAATACCTCCTTAAGAATTGGGAAGCATAGTTTTTACACTTACGGCTTCAATAATTTGTAAAAAATATTGGAATTCACTCAAATAATTCCTGTGTTTATGTTAATGAAAGATTGTGGAAGTATTCAAAATATTGCGCCTATAATAATAATAATTCTCTTTAATGGGTAAACTTTTTGCTTAATTAAGGGACCCTGTGTGTGTGTGTGTGTGTGTGTGTGTGTGTGTGTGTGTGTTTTGTGTGTGTGTGTGTGTGTGTGTGTGTGTGTGTGTGTGTGTGTGATGTAGTCAGAAAATTGGAGGTAAATGAGTCCTTCAAATATTGCCACGAAACACACACATACACACACACACACACACACACACACCTATATGGAAGGAGTTTGTTTCGTGGCATAGTCAGGAGGAATCAGAAGCCTCCAATTCTCATACACGATTCACACGGTCCGAAAATTATTCCTGTATTATTTTATGGCAAGCAATATCACTGAATTATGTTAGTATGTAAAATATATTATTATGTTTAAATTATCTATATCTTTGAATTATATGTTAGTATGTAAAATATATTATTATGTATAAATTATCAACATATATCTTACATATATATAGTACAGAATATTATTAGTATTATTATTATGCTTGATAATTTTTGTATCTTGAATTAATTTTAAAGTGTGGTTTAGTTGACAAGCAGTGTTATTTATGTATTAGTAAATAAATTAACGAGTATTAATTAATTTTCATGCCATTACAACCATCATTATTATCGTTATTACCTAATTTTCCTTTTTTTTTTTTTTTTTTTTTTTTTTTTTT
>JAWQEG010006131.1:10000-12500 GCA_033782935.1 Petrolisthes cinctipes
ACAATAAAACACAAACACAGCCTCATCAACTCACACATCATACATAACATTAAAACACACACACTGTCATAATCTCACACGTCAAAACATAACAATAAAACACAAACACAGCCTCATCAACTCACACAATAAAACACAAACTCTGCATCATCAACTCACACATCAAAACATAACATTAAAACACACACACAGCCATAATCTCACACATCAAAACACACACACTATCTCATAATCTCACACGTCAAAACACAACAATAAAACACACACTGCGTCGTCAACTCACACATCAAAACACAATAATAAAACACAAACACAGCCTCGTCAACTCACACGTCATACATAACATTAAAACACACACACAGCCTCGTCAACTCACACGTCAAAATACAACAATAAAACACAAACACAGCCTCGTCAACTCACACGTCAAAACACAAACATTATCACATAAAAACAATAATAAAACACACACCGCCTCGTCAACTCACACATCAAAACACAAACATTATCATATAAAAACAATAATAAAACACAAACACCATCATATACAAACACTGCGTCGTCAACTCACACGTCAAAACATAATAATAAAACACAAACACAGCCTCGTCAACTCACACATCATAACATAACAATAAAACACACACACAGCCTCGTCAACTCACACATCATAACATAACATTAAAACACAAACACAGCCTCGTCAACTCACACATCAAAACACAATAATAAAACACACACACCGTCATATACAAACACTGCGTCGTCAACTCACACATCAAAACACAAACATTATCATATAAAAACAATAATAAAACACAAACACCGCCTCGTCAACTCACACGTCAAAACACAACAATAAAACACAAACACTGTCTCATAATCTCACACGTCAAAACACAATAATAAAACACACACACTGCCTCATCAACTCACACATCAAAACACAATAATAAAACACACACACTGCCTCATCAACTCACACATCAAAACACAACATTAAAACACACACACTACCTCGTCAACTCACACGTCAAAACATAACAATAAAAAACACAAACACTGCCTCGTCAACTCACACATCAAAACACAAACATTATCATATAAAAACAACAATAAAACACAAACACCGCCTCGTCAACTCACACGTCATAACATTACTATAAAACACAAACACAGCCTCATCAACTCACACGTCAAAACACAATAATAAAACACACACACTATCTCATAATCTCACACGTCAAAACACAACAATAAAACACAAACACAGCCTCGTCAACTCACACGTCAAAACACAATAATAAAACACACACACACCGTCATATACAAACACAGCCTCGTCAACTCACACGTCATAACATTACTATCGGGCCGTGTAACATTCTCCATGAACAAGACCACTTTGAGGTTATCCGAGAACGCCATGCTCTCAAACTGGTCGGTGGGCTTCTCAACGGTCCGGGTGAACAACACATGGTCCGGAATCACATGGCCGTGGACCACCTGCTTGTCAATTAGGTCCTGGATGTTGGCGTGGTGCGAATCCTGCCGAAAAGTAAAAAAAAAAAAAAAAAAAAAAAAAAAAAAATGGTGGACAATCAGCTTCACACTTTTTTTTTTTTTTTTTTTTAATTGCTAAATATTTTTTTGTTGATCATTTTTCCTACCGTACATTTCTATATTTTTGTTGGTAATTTTTCCTACATTTCTATAATTTTGTTGGTAATTTTTCATATATTTCTATCATTCTGTCTCACACTTTTTGGAATTGCTAAATAGTTTTGTTGGTAATTTTTCCTACATTTCTATAATTTTGTTGATAATTTTTCCTACATTTCTATAATTTTGTTGGTAATTTTTTCTACATTACTATTATTTTGTAGATAATTTTTCCTACATTTCTATAATTCAATCTCACATTTTTTTAACTGGTGGATAATTTTGTTGATAATTTTTCCTACATTTCTATCATTTTATTTCACACTTTTTTGGAGTTGGTGGATATATATTTAGTTGATAATTTTTCCTACATTAGGGGAGGTGGCGGAGTGGTACGTGTTCTGGCTGGACTCAAAGCCTAATTAAAATAAAGGTTGGGAGATGGTGGTGTGGCAATGCCGTGAACTACAGATTTATATATACAACAAGCAGAAAGCAGTCAATCCTTCACACAAATTCTAAGCACTTATTAATTATTTCACTCTGGCTGGACAATATATTCACCAACCTTAGTAACATCTCCGTGATCACAGTATATACACACACCATAATTATAGAATAAATAAATCCATGTCAAATATGGTAATTAGTTATTTTAAAGGAGTGGTCCCAGAGTGGTGTGGTGTGGACAGTTGGCAACAAAAATTTCGTTACTATCCCTTTAACTGTGTGATGTAATGTTGGTACGCCTGACTGGTGAGTGTCGTACCTCCACCACCCTCCCTGTCCCTCCGGCCTCCGTGCCCCTGGCCACTAGCTGTCCCTCAGTAGGCTCAGT
>JAWQEG010006131.1:20000-25000 GCA_033782935.1 Petrolisthes cinctipes
GATAAAATATTTGTCACGCTGAATTTCTTAACTATATATAAATAAATACCAACTTATATTACGGCCCTAAATGGTCATAGTGTATTTTTCTATAGGGCAGCAGCTGTACAATACATATATACATATACGTGTGTATACATATATACATATTAATAATGGTAAATAACTAATTAAATGCTATAAAGAAAATGAATAAAATTGATCAAGCAAGTTTCTTTCATATATAAAACTCGAGATGTGCCTAAAAAAAAAATATATATATATAAATATAAATATATATATAATATATAACTGTATTTAAGACAACATAAATGAAATATTGTACAGTCACGAGCACTAATAAGTATACAGCTTTGGTTAATCTAATTCTAATGGAGATGTTATTGTGTATTTATTTACTGTCTGTCTCTTAGAGGTATTCCAAGCACACCTATATACTTATTAATGCTCGTTATTTACTGTCTATAGGTATTCAAAGCACACCTGTATACTTATTAATGCTGGTAACTGTACAATGGAGATGTTATTGTACATTTATTTACTGTCTATAGGTATTCAAAGCACACCTGTATATTTATTAATGCTCGTTATTACTGTCTCTAGGTATTCAAAGCACACCTGTATCCTCATTAATGCTCATAACTGTACATACCATTACCATAAATCAATGACTAATTAATTAATAACAATAAAATGTACAATCACAACAACAGTAAGAACAAAAAAAACAATGTGTGGAACAAAGTATCAAACAAACAAACAAACAAACAAACACACAAACACAGAAACCAAACTCGGGTCATAATAATTATATAATGAACATTCTTTTTCTAAACATTGACAGACAAGAAAAAAAAAAGAAAAGCAAGCAATTTATTATTAATCTAAACCAATTAATGGGGTTCGGGAATGGGGGGGGGGGGCTTGGGGGGGGCTTAAGGGGGTGCGGGAGTAGGGGGACAGGCTTCGGGGGTGAGGGAAAAGGGGGACAGGCTTGGTGGGGTGTGGGAGTAGGGGGGCAGGCTTGGTTAGGGGGGGCTTAAGGGGGGGCGGGAGTAGGGGGACAGGCTTGGCGGGGGGGGGGGGGGTTAGGGGGGTGCGGGACTAGGTTACAGGCTTTCTACCCGCCCCAAGCTTGTCCCCCTATTCCTGCACCCCCCCCCCCCAAGCCTGTCCCCCTATTCCCACCTCCCCCCAGTCCCCTTATTCCCGCACCCCCGTCCCCCCCCACCCATGCCTGTCCCCCTATTCCCGCACCCCCCCCACAGTCCCCCCCCCCCAAGCCTGTCCCCCTACTCCCGCACCCCCTTAAACAAATTATGTCATGCGATTTTACAATAATTTTTTTTCGAGTTCTACTAGAGAAACTACGGTCGTGTCGTTATTCAAGAACATCCATGGTGTTTACGATGGTGTGGTGCCGGTACCATGGTGGCTCAATAATCGTTTCTCCCATCGTACCGGCACCATGTCATCGTATTCACCACGAGCGTTCTTGAATAACGGCCATACAATACAGAACAGTGTGTGATGTAGTCAGAAAATTGGAGGTAAATGAGTCCTTCAAATATTGCCATGAAACACACACACACACACACACACACACACACACACAAACAAACACACACACACACACACACCTATATTGAAGGAATTTGTTTGTTTCATGGCATCCTTCAAATATTGCCATGAAACACACACACACACTTATTAGTATTATTATTATTAAAATTAGACCAGACACACAAAGCTGGGAGAGAATGCAAGCCTTCTATCAATCCGAGGACCCCCCCGCCCCCCAGCCCCCCCATGAAGAAAAGAAGACAGCTTAGAGAGAAAAAAAAAGATGAGTAGTTAGCTTAATAAAAACATATTAGCTCTATACTCTTGAAGCCAACCACCAGTCCTACACCTTCAAAGACAGATTCACCAAGACCATTCCACAGAGACACACACCTAGAGACAAACCATCGACTGTACTGACAGGTTTTACAGTGTGGCAATACAAAGATATATTTACCAAAGCCATTCCATAGAGACACACACCCAGGGACAAACCATCGACTGTACTGACAGGTTTTACAGCGTGGCAATACAAAGATAGATTCACTAAGGCCATTCCACAGAGACACACACCTAGAGACAAACCATCGACTGTACTGACAGGTTCTACAGCACGGCAATACATAAGTAAACCTATGTATAATGACACACACCTAGGGACAAACCATACACTATACTGACAAGTTTTACAGCTCGGCAATACAAAGATAGGTTCACCAAAGCCATTCCACAGAGACACACACCCAGGGACAAACGATTGACTGTACTGACAGGTTCTACAGCACGGCAATATGTAAGTAAACCTATGGGAGTCCAATGCACCACGAGTTACACGAGCTGGAACATACAGAGGTGACAGGGAGGAGTTAAGAGGATGCAGCACATTACTTCTGATCTTGAACAGCATGTATAATGATGATAATGATGTAACACAACAACCGTGACTCAGATTACAATACAGAGGTGGCAGAGAGGAGTTAAGAGGATGCAGCACATTACTTCTGATCTTGAATAGCAGGCACAATGATGCAACACAACGACGGTGACTCAGATTACAATCTAGTAAACCGCCGGTAAGAAAATTAGCATTGGAAACAATCCTATCCAGCAACTTGAGATGGCAGTCAGCTGCTGAACACCACACTGGAGAACAGTATTCCAAACAGAGTCAACACAAAGGAGTTAAAACACCACAGTAACAATGAGTGATCTCCCAACACACACACACCAAGGTAAACAGTACGAACAACAACAACAGTCCTAAGACACTACCTTGAGGCAACCTAGACACTAATTCTACTCTTTCACTCCACACACACACACACACACACACCTATATTGAAGGAGTTTGTTTGTTTCATGGCATCCTTCAAATATTGCCATGAAACACACACACACACACACACACCTATATTGAAGGAGTTTGTTTGTTTCATGGCATCCTTTAAATATTGCCATGAAACACACACACACACACACACACACACACACACACACACACACACACACACACACCTATAGAGAAGGAGCTTGTTTCATGGCATAGTCAGGAGGAATCAGAAGCCTCCAAACACACACACACACACACACACACACACACATATTACCTCTCCCTCCCTCTCTAACACACACACACACACACACACACACACCTATAGAGAAGGAGCTTGTTTCATGGCATATTTAGGAGGAATCAGAAGCCTCCAATTCTCATACACAATCACCGGGACCTTAATTATTTAAAGGAAGGATTACACACATACACAGAATAATTAAAAAGATTAATGAAGAAAATGTGCATAGTTTTATAAGCTGAAATTAATGTTTGTATAATATAATAATAATAATTTGTAATAAATGATTGAGAGAATACAGAAATGTATGTATGTATTTAAAAGAAGGATTACATACACACACACGGATTAAGTTAATAGATTTATGAAGAAAATGTGCATATTCTTATAAAGCTGAAATTAATGTTTGTATGATAATATAATGATAATATGGAATAAATTTTATGATAAAATAATAATATGGAATAAATTTTATGATATAATAATAAAAATATGGAATAAATTTTATGATATAATAATAAAAATATGGAATAAATTCTATGATAAAATAATAATACTGTATGGAATAAATTTTATGATATAATAATAAAAATATGGAATAAATTTTATGATATAATAATAATACTGTATGGAATAAATTTTATGATATAATAATAAAAATATGGAATAAATTTTATGATATAATAATAATACTGTATGGAATAAATTTTATGATATAATAATAATAATATGGAATAAATTTTATTATTATATAATAATAATATGGAATAAATTTTATGATATAATAATAAAAAATATGGAATACATTTCATGATAAATTAATAATAAAATGAAATAAATGACTGACATCTTATACATTATTATAAAGTACTCAAAATTATTTCAAAAGATTATTACTATTAATTAATACGCCTCGGAGATTTTTCCAATAAATAATTTTGAGTATTTTTTTTAAGTAGAACTATTAATTATTATGTGCTTCAATTAAATAAGGGGAGGATACAGTGTTGGTAAATCCGGAGCAAATTAGTCCTCCAAAAAAACCAAAGAACACCATTATTATTTTTTGTTCATCTGGTCCTGTTTCCTGGCATATTTTTTGAGGACCCTGTGTGTGTGTGTGTGTGTGTGTGTGTGTGTGTGTTTTGTGTGTGTGTGTGTTTTGTGAGTGTGTGTGTGTTCTTACCTATTTGTTCTTACCTATTTGTATCTTTACAGGATTGAGTCAAGCTCGTAATGTCCCGTATTTTAAATCACAATTATCATATTTTTCTTTAAAGTTATGTGTGTGTGTGTGTGTGTGTGTGTTTTGTGTGTGTGTGTGTTGTGTGTGTGTGTGTGTTTTGTGTGTGTGTTTTGTGTGTGTGTGTGTGTGTGTGTGTGTTTTGTGTGTGTGTGTGTGTGTGTGTGTGTGATGTAGTCAGAAAATTGGAGGTAAATGAGTCCTTCAAATATTGCCACGACACACACACACACACACACACACACACACACACACACACACACACCTATATGGAAGGAGCTTGTTTGTTTCATGGCATGGTCAGGAGGAATCAGAAGCCTCCAATTCTCATACACAATCACAGGGTCCTTAATTAATCAAGATAAATATAAAATTGTATCTGTATAAATATAAAACTTTATCTCGGACACAAAATTTTATGCTATTTAAGATGAAAGATTTTTTTTTTTTTTTTTTTTTTGAGATGACAGATGCATTTTTTTTTTATTTTTGAGATGAAAGATTTTTTTTTTTTTTTTTTTTTTGAGATGACAGATGCATTTTTTTTATTTTTTTTATTTTGAAGATGACAGATGCATTGATTATTTTTTTTTTTAAGTTGAAAGATGCATTAATTTTTT
>JAWQEG010006131.1:30000-32500 GCA_033782935.1 Petrolisthes cinctipes
TGGTAGTCTTCAAAGCCACGCACCACGGCCCTGTCCCCTGAGGCTATCTTGGCCACGTACAGTAAGGGATTGCCGGGCAGCATCGAGTTCAGTTCGTCGGGAAGGTCCTGCACTTTATACGCCAGGCTCACTGAAAAAAAAAAATAAAATAAAAAAAAAATATTAATACGAGGTTATATTCTATTTCTTTTTCTTTTTTTTTCTTTTTTTTTGATGGGGGAATTTTATTTATTTTCATTATTATATTTATGTGGTGTAAAAAAACAGGAATGTAGTACTGTATATATATATATATATATATTATTATTATTGTTATTATTATTATTATTATTAGTATGGCCTGTACAGTTATGGGTGATAGTGGTGGACCAGGGTACAAGGAGTGTTGGACAGCCACTAAACAGAGTTCCAACAAGTGAATTTTCCAAACCATTCTTAACGTTGAGAGTGGTTTGGAAGACTCACTTTTTCGAACCCTGGTCAGTTAAAGTTGCTCTCCAACACTCCTTGTACCCTGGTCCACCACTATCACCCATGGCTCTACACTCGCAATCCAAAATTTGTATCCAGGTCTTGTTGAAGTTTCGAATCATTTGATATATTATACTCCTTTTACGCTAACTTGGCCTAGTAGCCACGCCCCCTTGATAGGCCTTGATAGCTGATTGGTTGATTTATAACTGTTGGTGTCGCTTCCCTTACATTGACATTGGAATATGTTTACATCCTTTTCCTTTCTCTAATATTGATGGAATTTAGGAACATTAAAATATAAACTATTTTTAAGCATCACTTGCTATGCAGTTCTACAGAAAGGATGGTAAGCTGGTAAAATTCCTAAATATATATCTTCGGAAGCGGTAGCTAACATCATCACATACACGTTGGGATATAGCCTACTCAATATATCTTTGTTTTGTAGTCAATATAAACTATTGAGAAGCTGATGGAACAACAAATAGCAAACAATATCTAGTAAACTACACCATACACACTCTACTTATAGTCCAAGTCCTTATATAACTGAAAAAACTCGAAAAATAGATGGGGTATAGTGGGGAGGTTGTAATGCCAGCGGAACAGCTGTCCTGCCCTGGCGCCAGGCGGGAAAATCAAACACAGCTCGCTCCACCATCTGTTATTATTTTGGTTACGATTATGTTCCTGTAATGAAATGATATATTAGATATTTATAAGCAATATATTGTAATTAAGTTGCTATCGAGTGTCACAGATGGAAATCCGCGACAGGTGGAGCGAGCTGTGGTTGATTTTCCCGCCCGGCCCCTGGGCAGGACAGCTGTTCCGCTGGTATTACAACCTCCCCACACACACACACTAATTAACCTAGGTGATATTCCATGAGTTTCGTATCCATAGACCCATTATACACACACACACACACACACACATACACACACACTCCATTATACACACACACACACACACACTCCATAACACACACACACACACACACACACACACACACACACACACACTCACACACACTCCATGACACACACAGACACACACACACACATACTAACCTAACATAACTCAAACACACACACACATACTAACCTAGATGATATTCCATGAGTTTGGTATCCTTGGACCCATTATAAGAGTTGAAAGCTTCATGGTTGGTATAAAGGCGGTGTAACCTTTACTCTGCAACATGGCCCTCAGTAATGGTCATTCTCCAGTATACTGTATGCCTGAAATGGACAGAAAAAAACGTAATATTAAAACACTGCAATACACAAAACATTTATTATTAAAACACTGCAATATTAAAACACTGCAATACTTCAAGATCGTAATATTATAACACTGCAATACTTAAGAAACGTAATATTGAAACACTGCAATACACTAAATATTTATTATTAAACACTGGAATGCATAAAAAACGTAATATTATAACATTGCAATACTTAAAAAACGTAATATTAAAACATTGCAATACTTAAAAACCGAAATAAAACACTGCAATACTTATGAAACATAATATTTAAAAAAAGAAATACTTAAAAATCGTAATATTAAAATACTGCAATATACAGATAAGATGGAATATTAACACTGCAACACACTGAGAAATTTGCAATATTAATTAAAATACTGCAATATACTGAGACAATATTAAAATTTTGCAACACACAGAATAAAGAGGAAACCAGAACACACACACACATATATACACACACACACACACACACACACACACACACACACACTCCATGACACACACACACATACACACACACAACTCCATGACACACACACACACACTCCACTCCATGACACACACACACACAAACACACACTCCATGACACACACACACACACACACACCATGACACACACACCATGACACACACACACACACACACACACACAGGTAGGGGTGAAAAAGGATGGGTAGGAAGGGAAAAAAGGAGAGAAACGTGTGTAGGAGAGATAGGTAAGGAATTAAGGAAGGGGTTGGGGGGTGGGG